>PVJH01009098.1:0-81136 GCA_004026705.1 Nesogale talazaci | reverse complement strand
TATTATGGCTTCTGTCAACAAATGAAAATAGGACCACTACAAATTCATTTTTGTTTTATTGATTATGCAAAGGTATTCAACCACGTGAATCATACCAACTCTTAATAGCCTTAAGAAGATGGGGGTTTGCAGAACAATGGGTAGTGTGGAAACAGAGCTCTAACCCACTCAAGAGGAGAGTATTGTTTGTATCACCACAGGGAAAGAGGGAGCAGAGTTCAAGTCAGTGTTCCAAAATGTATATGCAACATGCTAGGATGAAGCCGGGAACCAATACAGAGGTCTGAGGGACCAGTCCCAATCCCAAATATATGGAAAGTCCCCCCTCCCTGCAGAAGACTTCACTTCAGAGGACTGCACTGACGCTATAACTCAGGGAGAGGGATATATCTGATCAGAGCACACAGGAGCAGATGAAGGGGGAGGAGGAGAGAGTGGTGCACATCCTGGCACAGCAAGCCCTGAGGACGTTATTCCTGTTCAGAGCAATCAATGCACAGAAGAACCATAGGGCCTGCCCCACTATGAGACCTGACATCCCTCACTGACTCATAGTGCTATGGTGCACAACAGTACAAGTACAGGAATTGGGACTGATCTGCACCCACCATACCAAGGCAAAACAGAAAGGACTTGCAACAGAAGAGCAAGGGGAGCAGAGGCTCGAAGTCCCCAGAGACTACCAAAAATAGACTTTGTGGCCAGGGCATGGCACCCCTTCAGATTCTACCAGAAAACACTCTTAAATTTAAAACAGACCTTGAACTATTTATAGGCTTTTCTATCTTGTCCGGGGTTTCGTTATTGTTTTGTTTTCTTTTGTTGCTTTGCTTTGCTCTGGCTTTTTGTTTTCTTCTCTTCATTTCTGGTTTTATTTAGCACAAGTAAAACTCACAAAGGGGGCATCTATTCATTCTTTGCTGCACAGCCTGCCGTTGGGATTGGTAACTCCGATGCCCAGTAGGGATGACCTTTCTACCAAGGCTCCGTGATTTTGGGAGGCAATGCTGTGGGCCATCTATGCACAGTAAGACTCGTTGCACATCAGCAACACCGAAAGCTCCTGGGAGTTGTGGATCAGGAACTTGCAGAAGTTGCTGGGAAGCATGCGCATGGATTTCTTGTTGCTCCTGTAACCAATGATGGGCATAAAAATCTGACCCTTAATCTTCTCCTCACCCTGTTGTCAATGCCTCTGGGCTTTTGCCAGAGATGCTTAATCTAGACCTAGAGGTTGCATTAGTGTCAGATGAACTCCTTGATCCTCTTTATGAAAATCTTAGGCTTCACCAGCAGTCTGAGAGCAGGCAGGAGGCTGGTAAGAAATGAATGCCTCCTCCTTAGGCAGTACCAGATTGGGGGGCGGGTTTCTGCCATGCGTGTTGTGTGTGTGCTTTTGTGTGTGAATATTATTATCTCTGCAGGTCTATCTGGATAAGATAAGTTGGAGAAACAATCTGGAGGAGAAACTGTTGGACCAAAGTTTCAGAGTTGGGAGTTTGGCAGCCTGGGAGAGGGGAGTGGGACAAGAGGGAAGTAAAACAAAATAAAGCAAAGAACTAAGAGGCAAAGAGCATTAATAGAGGTCTGAATATAGATGTGTACATATATACATATATTTATGTATGATGATGAGGAAATAGATTTTTGTACCTATATTTATAGGTTTTGTATTAAGGTTGAAGATGGACATTGGGCCTCTGCTCAAGTACTCCCTCAATGCAAGAGCACGTTGTTCTATTAAATTGGCATTCCATGATGCTCACCTTCCTGACACTATTGCTGGAGTGAAAGCAGGTGCATAAGCAAATGTGGTGAAGACGGCTGATGGTGCCCAGCTATCAAAAGGCTAGAAGATAAACAAGCGACCATCTAGATCAGAAGCAACAAAGCCTACTTGGAAAAAGCACACTAGCCTGTGTGATCATGAGATGTCCATAGGAGCAGGTATCAAAGAATTAAATATCACATCATCGTAAATGAAGGGAAGTGCACCATTGAGACCCAAAATTCATCTTTAGTCAACGACATCCCTTACATCAGGGTCACAGGGAGGAGATGAGACAGTCAGGGTGCAGTGTGGCACAGATAAAGCATACAATTTTCCTTTAATTTTTGAATGAAACCCCCACTCCAGAAACACACATTCTTGTGATTCCAATTCTACCTTACAAATCTGGTAGAACAGAGGTTGTACATTGTTACAGATAGGAACGGGAAACACTGAGAATCAAGGAAAGATGAATCCTTCAACACAGGGGTGAGCATGCAAATACTGGGAGGGGGGAGGGATGGTGGGGTGGAAAGGAGGAACTGATTACTAGAGACTACACAGTACCACCTCCCTGGGAGATGGACAATAGAAAAGAGAGTGAAGGGATAGCTCAGGGAATATGATATGAAAAATAATAATTTATATATTATCAATGTTTCATGAGGGAGGGAGGGTGGAGGAGGCAGGAGAATAAATGAGCAGTTGATACCAAGTGCTCAAGTAGAAAGAAAATGTTTTTAAAATGATGATGGCAAAAAATGTACAAATGTGATTGACACAATTGGTCGGTGTTTGGATTGTGATAAGACCTGTATAAGTCCCCCATAAAGTGATTTAAAAATAAATAAATAAAATATAAAGATCAATAATCTGGAAAACAAAAATAAAAAAAATTGTACTAACATCTTCAGTATAAAATTTATCAGATATGCAATCAAGATGAATAGGTAATTATTGACAATTGCAATGCAAAAAAATGAAAATAGAGAGGAAGAAACAGTAGCTGTAAATTTTGGTATTGGTGATAGAAAAAAATTGGAGATTGACTTACAAAATTTTGCAAGACTAAAGACTTCATCACAAATGCCATTTTCTTTCTTTTTCTAAAAATCATTTTATTGGGGGTTCATACAACTCTTATCACAATCAATACTTACATCTTTTTTATGCAGACTACATTTGTACATTTGTTGTCACCATCATTCTCAAAACATCTCCTTCTACTTAGACCCTTGGTATCAGCTCCTCATATTTCCCCTCCCTTCCCACTCACCCTCCCTCATGAACCCTTAATAACTCACAAATTATCATTATTTTGTCATATACATTGCCTGAAGTGTCCTTTCACTCACTTCCCTGTTGTCCATACCCCAGATAGGAGGTCATATGTAGACCCCTGTAATGGGTTCCCCCTTTCTACTTTACCTTCCCTCCACCCTCCCAGTATAACCACTCTCACCAGTGGTCCTGAAGGGATCATCTGTTCTGAATTCCCCATGTTTATGGCTCCTTTCCGTATCCCTGGATATCTTCTGGTCTCGCTGGCTTAGTAAGGTAGAATTGTGATCATGAAAATGGGAAGAACTAGAGGAGAGTTGCATATTTCATTATTGCTACACTCTACCTTTACTGGCTTGTCTCCTCCCTTCAACCATTTGGTAAGGAGATGTGGCTTCACCTATCAATGGGCTTTGGGTCCCCAATCTGTACTCCTCCTCATTTATAATGATATAATTTTTAGTTTTTTGATATCTGATACCTGATCTCTTCAACACTTCATGGTCACACAGACTGGTGTGCTTTTTCCATGTGAACTTTGTTGCTTCTCAGTTAGATGGCCACTTAATTACTTTCAAGCCTTTATGATCTCTAACTTATATCTTTTGGTAGCCAGACACCATAAGCTTTCTTCATCACATTTGTTTATGCACGTATTTGTCTTCCGCGATCATGTTGGGAAAGTGAGCATCATGGAATGCCAATTTAATAGAACAAAGTGTTCTTGCTTTGAGGAAGTACTTGAGTGGAGGTCCAATGCCCATCTGCTGTCTTATTACTAACCTTATAAGTATATGCACTTAGATCTATCTCCCTGTCATCATATATGAATATATTTACTTATGTACATGCCTGTATTTAGACCTCTATAAATGCTCTCTCCTCCCCAGTTCTTTCCTCCATTTCCCTTTGCTTTCCTCTTGGTCCCACTATCATGCACAACTTTCATTTGGGTTTCAGTAATTTTCTCTGTTACATTATCCTTGGTCAATTCCTATCAGGCCTATCACATCTACCTTGTCACTGATTTCGAGTCACTTGTTGTTCCCTCCCTTTGTTGATCAACACCATATCCTTTGCCATTTTTGCATAAAACAAAAGAAAATTATACTCATGGAAATTTCCAGATGGAATACACAGAAATGAAATTGAGTACAACTGTGGGAAGAGACAGAAAAACAGAAAAACTCAACATCAGCATTAACCAAGCCAGGGATCCACTGTGGAGTAGAGCATCCATTGTTCATCCAAAAGTTAGAGTTAGAATTGAGGAAATGAAACAAGTCCATGAGAATCAAAATGGGACCTTAAGTCTTTCTCAACCAAATTTCAAGAAAACCCGAAAAACTGATTGGATGCACTAAATACTAATGATATAAAATCTTATCAGAAAACATTAAAAATATGCAATGGATTCTTAGTCATACCTCTTTTCAGCCAGCAAGTTACTTCTCATATCTTTAGTTTCCATATATTTGAAGGGAAGCTCATAATATTGTTCTGTAAATAGCACAGCATGGTTCCCTGGATGCTACAATGAGTTAAGGATTTGCCTCAAAGGATAATGGTAGACAATTAGAATTCACCCAAATGTGTTTGAAGCTCCACCAAATGGAAAAAATATAAGCGTTGAAGACCCTTTTGACTACTTAAGGTTTGTTGCAGCAAAAGTTGGACACAGAGTAGTACAGGGATAAGCAATATTTCTCTCTGCTGTGCATCGTGCTGCCATAAGTTGGAATTTTCTTGACTATATCTTTAAAAAAATCTTTTGTGTTATACCAGTGGTTTCCAAAATGTCACTTCCTTAGAATCCTTTAGACTGGTTCCATTCTGCACACAGTTGATGATCAGGAATTGAAATGAACAGAACAGTGGTTAATATCAATGAACATATTTAATTTGCATAAGAGCTTTGGAAGTTTTTGAAAATTATGCAAAATCAACAGAAAACAAATCTGCACATCCTGAAAAGGATCTTAGGGTAGAAGGCAGCTTATAATTCATCTTCTGAAGGCTCATTGGGTAGTGAATTCTATGGAAGGTGTATCCACAACATGCAATACATCATGAGATTATGTATTTAAATATGTATCTCCAAAATTGTTAGAATGTTACTTATCCTGAGTCAAATATAGAGTTGCATCCCCATTCTTAACTCTAAAACATTGTTTTTCAAACATTTTTGGTCTACCCCCTTTTTTCAGAAAACAACCCTCAAGAGTCAGCAGTCCCCTCACCATGCAGATGTTTGCACCATAACTTATGAACCAGGATCATTTGTAGATGTCTGCTTTTGCAGTCCTTGTCCTTGACTGTCCAAGGGTGCTCCGGGTATGATCTCTTCTACTTTGGGGGGAAAAGAATGTTCTAAATTAACAGCAACTCAAGACACATCTTTCCTTCATTTCCTCCACAATTATCTTCACATCTTGGAGTAGATTGCTGCCTCTCCCCACATTAGCTTCTACTCTTTCAAGTAGTCCCTTCCAGTAATTTATCCACTGAACATTCTCCAATAACTTTCAGATTCTTTAAGTTTATTCTAAACACGCATGGGGAGATACCCCAGTATGATGTGGTAGACTTAGAGAATTTGATAGAGGAACCATTATTTTATACATCAGGAGTAACAAACTTTTATAAAGGCAAGCCAGAAATGTCTTATAGTAATCACTAATCAAATTTCATTCTTGTGTCTTACTGTCTTTATCATTAGCTAAATCATAAAACATCTCATTAGTTTTCACATGATCTAAAACTCAGTAGCTCTCCCACGTCTACTTTTTTGTGAAACTGACTTTTTTAGTGTATTTGTCCTTAGAGATTTTATTCTAGTACTGAAGCCAGCTGAGATCAATTTGAATACCGCTCTGTCATCTGAAAAAATTGTTCCATCTTCAGATGTGATAAAATGTCATGTAAATTTAACAAAGAACATTTAACTTGTTTTTAAGACATTTATTTAGTGCACTGCTTCTCTTTTTAAAATGATATCCATAGGGGAAAATATAGTTAGATACATTCAAAAGTGACTATTAAATATCCACTTTAAAATAGAACAAAAATAAGGGCTGAGCCCTGGTGGCATAAGTGGTTGAGTGAGGGACTGCAGCTCACCGGCTTGGCGGTTCAAATCCAGCGGTGGCTCTCAGAAGCAGCACTGGGTAGTGCCCATGACCACCAGAGGCAGTAATGCCACCCCCCCCCAAAGAAAAAAGAACAAAAAAATAGAACAAAAATAAACTTAACTTCAAGTATCTTTGATGCATATGGAGAGTCTTATATACAAATCTTGACTAAAAGTGTAGCAATTTTAAAGGAAAATGAATACAAAATTATGTGAAAACACATAGCACAGGAGAAGTGATTAAACCCAAGCAAGACATGATTGTTTGCAGAGATAGTTCTAGAAGAATTAATATATACTGATGAGGGAAAGAAAGGAATTGATTCCATGTAGAATGACTAGCCAGGGTAAAAAAAGAAATCTTGGGTATCATAAGCCAATTATAGTTACATGCTGTACCTCATTCAGTGGGATATATGAAACCCAAAGGACCCTGTGCTTCTCCTCAGACATGGAAAATGGTATTTCTGAATGCAGAGAATCTAAACTTAAGTCAATCTCCTTTGCTAATCATTACATATGTAAATTATTGGAACTACTGTTTAAGTGTGGAAAAAACCCTCCCATGTCAGCTCAGCACTGCATCCATGGCATAAAACCAAGAAACTGCTCAGCAAAGTAGTGGTTATGGTCAGACTCAGAGTTTGGAATCTAAAATAAATGTAGTGGCAGTGAAAGATATAGTAGGTAGGACATTGTGAGGAGAGTGAGGAGGATTAATAATAATTCAAATTTAAGACCTAGAAAATCTGGTGAACAAATTGATTTAAAGGCAATATGGAGGACCCAGTAAAGACATAAATGGTTCTAGATATTTAATGCTGATATTGATCATAGTATTATTGTAAAGAAATTAGGAGCATGGAGAAAGTTCAGTTCAGGACTTGTTTAGCTTTCTTTAAGTGGTTGAGGTTAATTTATAGTCTAATATACAGTCAAAATTTATGAATATGGAATTTCAGAGTCATCTCTGTAGTGGGGATCTAGATTGGAGACATATCCTCTGATAATTCATAGGGTGAGAATCATGGGAGTTCCCCCGCTCTACTAAGACAGATGAGAAGGAAGAGGGCAATGGCTAATTCATCGCTGATGCTAAGGCAAAGAAACAGGATCAAGCAGGTGGCATCTTGACATATGAAGAGAAGCCACTAGATGCTATAAACAGTAATACAATAACTATATAAAGGAAAGACAACATTGGAGATAATTTTACTAAGGAAAATGGCCATGATCAATTCTACACATTAAAAACAACAACAAAAATACTTGACTCAAAATACCTAAGTAACTTGGTAGGAAGCAAGCACAAAATTTTAATATCAATCTAATTATTAAATAATTTTCTACACAAATAAAATAAAAAAAGACATTCATTCTTTCAAACAATTTTCTAATATTTATTTAATCATTTTTATCAGTGATAGTTTTCCAAATGTAATCATTTAAGGATTAATCTTTCATTTCTTAAATGAATCAATGGCATTATGACTTAAGTAAGGTCTCATTACCATACCAAACCTGTTACTATTGAGTTTATTCTAATTAACTCACCATAAATAAGGCTACTCAATCAGTTTTAAGTTAAGTCCATATAGTCTTTTGCCCAATAAATTGTAGTAACAGAAATAACAACTTCATTTAATCTTTAAAGTCACAGTTTACTTAATTTTAGTCCCTACAACTTGAAATGGAAATGACAGCAGCTGTGGTAAAGACTTTGTATTGACTTGTAAGGATTTTGTAAAGACTTGGTATGAACTTTGCATTCATGCTCTTTATAACTCTCACCAAATGACTAGGTGAGAGCCTGCAAATAAAGTTTTGCTGTTTGAAATTTTCTCCCTTCGACCCCTCGTGATCACACAGGTTGGTGCGTTTCTTTTATGTGGGCTTTCCTGTTTCTGCGCTGGATGGCCACTTATTCACCTTCAAGCCTTTATGACCCTAGTTACTTTATCGTTTGGTAGCTGGACGCCATCAATTTCTTTGGCTCTGTCTGCCTCTGTACATTTTTGTCCTAAGTGACCATGACAGGAGGATGGGAATTTAATGATATGTTTTTTGTGCTTTGATAACTGAGAGCCTGGTTCTTTCCACTCCTCATGGTTGCACAGATTGGTGTGCTTCTTCTATGGTAAGGCCTTGTTGCACTGTTTCCGCATCCTCAAAGCAAGGATTAAATCAGTAAGAATGAGGGGGAGAGCAGGGTGGGGACCTAAAGCCCATTTGTGGACAATTGGACACCCCCTTACAGGGAAGTCATGGAGAGGAGATGGGTCAGTCAACGGGCAGTGAGATAGTAATGAAGCATAAAACTATCCTTTATTTCCTGAAGGTCTCCTCCCCCCAACCACCATGGGTCCAGTTCTGCCCTGCAGCTCCAGCTGGACTGGAGGAGGTGCACCGGCAGAGATGGGAGCTGGAAATGCAGGGCACTCGGGGTGAATAAACCCCTCGGGGTCATTGGTGGGAGTGGAGTTGCCGGATGGGTGGAGGGAGGGTGGGGTGGAGAGAGGAAGCCAGCTATGGGGATCTGCAGACTTTCTCCCATCTGCAGGATGGACGTAGGGAAGAATGGGCAGGGGGAGATCTCGGGCAGTGTAAGATATGACAAAACAATAATGATTGCAGAGTAATGGGGACTGGGGGAAGAGGGGGGAAAGGTTGGAAGGGGAAGGAAGGGGGCCCAAGTGGAAAGGCAGATGTTTGGAGAATGTTGGTGAGGGCAGACAAGTGAGGGTGCTTGGCACAGTAACTATATATTGAACTATGTATGATGAAAAGCGGTGTATGAGCCCCCAATAAAATGATTAAAAAATAAATAAAAGCATAAAGTTTTGTTGCCTCGCTGAATATAAAGTGAATCATTTCAGAAGTAAAACAAGAGAATCTCATGATCACATCAGGATGGAAGGGACAACAGAGTGGTGTCGGTCCCAGAATGCTCCTTTAAGAAACCGAGGCACCGAGGAAGCCAGAGATGGAGACTGTGCTTTGCCCAGCAAGTGTCTTCCAAGCAGAAGCCTGGCTTGCCAAGAACGGTATCCTTTGGGCTTTTCTCAGCTCTAATTAAAATGGTTTTCTAATACTCATTTTACAAAGGCAGAGAGCAATGATCTGAGAGACATGCCTGCTGACATGACTGGGAAGATGTGCTTTGGACAAAAGAACTGCATCCTTAACGTTTTCTGAACCTCATGTCTCATAATCCAGTAGCTCCCTGATGAAACCTCATAATCGTGAATTCTCTGTGATCTTTGCAATAGATTAGTGAACCCAGCAGAAAAGTCAAGTGTCAATGGGGGAAACGGTTGATGCTGGACCTGCGTGATGAATCAAACCCAGCACTGAGGAACCTATAGAGATGGCAAGAAGAATAAGGGTTCCCAAGCGATATGGCAGTGACTGTGGGTGTTAAGGAAAATTAATGTCAAGGAGTTAAAGAAGGAAGCAGAGATTGTCTGTTTGTTTGTTTTTCCCTTCCAGTTGCTCCACATCTACCCCACCACCAATAGTCTTATTGACACATTAGTGTGTATATCCTACAATTGAATAGTTCCATCATTCTGTCACATGAAGGGGAATTATACAAGCACCATGATAGCTGTTGTAGAACATTCCTTCCCCCAGGGTGGAACTGCCCCCAAATGAGTTGCACAATCATGATCACCTCTAGTATTCCCTTCCACTTCCTGCTCTCAGTATTGAATCCTGAGACCCCCTATCGCCCATCTCTCACCCTGGTATTCCCTATAACACTATGTGTCCTTTATCATTATACACCCACTCCTCCTGTGCGTCAGTGCTGGGAAACCCCACAGAAACCAATGAAAAACAAATTGCACTAAGTTGTTAAGAATAAGATCCTATTAGAAAAAGGAAAAAAGTACAAATAAGGCATCAGGGAGAGAAGAATCCCCCAATCAAAGACCCAGGGAAGAAATTCTGTCACGGAACTACAAAAAAATTCTTGCACCAAGCACAACTCCAAGGAGTGTTGATAGGGAGGTGAACTGGCCAAATACCCAGATTTATTGCGTAGCCTCAAGGTCACAATGCTCACTGCACAAGGCCCATGCTATTGCAGCTTTGTCAGCCAGCAGTTCCTTCCCACAATAAACCTTGCAGGTGGTTTTTGAGCAACCAGTGTCCACTCTAGCTTCCTACCAATTAGGCACTCATCTTGAATTTTAGCTCTGATACATTTCTCTTCATCATATTTGAATTTTGTCATTGTCATCTTTGGACACAGAAACTGCTGTGTTTTTATCTGTGTGGACTTAGCTGACTCTTCATGTAGATGGCTGTGTTTTTGAATATAAACCTTGAAGACTCCAGGCACTTTTCTGATTGATCCCTGGCACCATCTACTTATCTTCAGTGATGGAAGTGAGTATTTTGAAACTGATAGTGGTCTCAAGTGAATACTCCTGCTTCTTGTAACTGACCTAAGGAATAGCATGATATCTACTCCCAATAAAGTGTCTTCTAGGGAAAAATAACTGTAGTGAAGCCATAGGTAGAGGTGACTTCTTCCTGCTGTGCAGTTTGTCAGATGGTGCTTCCTTAGATGCACTAAAGAAGCTCAGATGTGGCTCTCTCACCATTCCTCAGTAGAAATTATAAACTATCATCAACTTTAGGATTATGTATTTTACAGATATACCAAATATTTCCAATACCTGATATAATTGCATTTTCTTGCTTTATCTGAAATGAATCATGGTCATGCAGTGATTTGCCAGTAAATGTGAATGGAATTGATGTGCTTATTTTAGGTAGATGTCTTTAATGTACAATTCTCTTTCATATATGGTTGTGTGTATGTGTGTGTGTGTATATATATATATATATATATATATAAAGATTCTGGAGAGAGGAGTGAATTCTTTCTCCTATGTATATTAAATTAATCCCCAAATATTCAATCCAAAGATTGTAAAAATTTCCATAGCAAAATGTAGGCCTGAAGATGAGTTAAGAACGATTATCAGATATGATATTCTCTGGTATGTTTATCATTATGAATTTTTTATATCTTCTCTATATAGGGAAGATTTTTTTTCTGGATCACACTCCAAGTCAAATATTAAGGAACCCATATATCTCACAGTCACATGCAAATCACAACATAAGTCCTATCCTGTGACTTATTTTTCATATCATGGTGATGTACACAGATTGACTAACCTATTTTGAACTGCTGTGCTTTTCTTAAACACATGTAAAATTGCTGGAATCAATAAGTTATTATGCAGAAGGGAACTATGCTCCCTATGTTCTAATAATTAAATCAATACATCGTGTTTTTTTTTCAAGCAGGAAGCATATTAAAATGGTTGCTCTTATCCTTTCTTAATTCTTGTATCTACCTCTACTGTAATTATGGTGAATTTCCTTCCTTGACCTCTCTATCTGGAGGTGCCTGTATGGAGATACAAGCATATAAGCCCTTGCCTAGGTTCAAATAAGTGGTCTGTCTGAACTTGTGGCTTCCATATGTTCCCTGGGTCCAGAAAATTTTCTTTGTCTGTATCTTCTGTTCTGATCTGAAAGTTCTCCTTAAAAATCACAGTCCTCGCCTGCAACTCAGTTGTTCTTTCAAAATCCACAGAAAGCTTTATGCCAGGCACTGCATTCACCTCTGGAATCTGAAGGTTAACAACACAAAATCCATAGTGAAGAATCACTCACTCAACATATAGACACATCAGCAAGCATTGTGTATGCAATACACAATTGTTAAGTGCTATAACAAGAAATCCCAGTCTTCTGAGGTAACCCCAAGTTGTGAGTGGACTGGAACTACAGGTCACTGGATATGGGTCTCATGGGTGTAAAGTACTAGACTAAGTTATTCAAAGTTGACTTTTAAAAACACATGCATATTAACATTCCACAGAGCAATAAGCCTGGCAAAAGACAAGATAAAGTTTATTTACAGTCACCACCAAATAATATATGAAAGAAATCTTGGGATTATGAGTAAAACAAATTGTCATTCTTAGGTGTTAGACAAATTGGTAAATGATCAATAGAATTCTATTCTTTCTTTCTCATCTATTCATCCTTTCAAAAAGCTATTAATCACTATTTATACAATGGAACATCAGTTATTGTATAATGGGTTTTTTCATGTAGATTTTCAAATACAAATTTGAGAGAAGGAACTAGTATTCTAAATTTACATATCAGGATTTTATGCATGCCATTTGTCTTTAAATATCTTAGATGCTTTCTAATTTTTCCTAATCCAGCTCCATGGAATTTTATTCATAAATTGGTGCAAATAAATTGCCCTTAAAATTAATAAAATTCTAATATCTGATCATAAGATAAAGGCCAGAAAAATTTCCTGATGAGTAACTGCATTTGATAATACAAGACTTCCAGCACATTGTTTAGTCTAAGACTGTGGACTGTTTTCTTTTTTGACTGTGGACTGTTTAAGGCATGATGTGAAGAGAGTGTTTAAATTTTCAGTTGAATCAATGCTTATGTGCTGGGGGCAAAAATCTATACGAGCCAAAAAAGATTAACTATTTAAATCATTCTTTTAACTTTATTTTGAGATGGTGACTAGAATTCAAATGGTAAGAACACACCAAATGAAATAATGTCTCTATACTTTTGATATGGGACATTTGGAACTCCTTTTTGTCTTTAGTAATCGAATTGTTTTAAACAAATAGAAGTTACTCCTATAAGAAAATTGATATAGTTATCCCACCTCCCTCCCTTTTCTGCAAACACAGGTGCTTTAATTCTGAAGACTAGTATTAGAATATGCATAAATGTTTCATCCCCCTGCTAGGTGCATGTAGTCAGAGTAATTTTTAGTACATTCAAAGGAATGAGGGCTAATAAACTTGTTTGAGAGTTATATCTTTAGACCCTGGTGTCTTTCCTTTGATCAGTTTGCTTAATTTGCTGATGCAATACAAAACCTTACTGAAATCCTGCTAAAGTTTTACATTTTCACAGCTCGTCCTAATAGTAAAGCAAACCCTACACCATAAAGTTATGTTTTATATTTTTAAATAGTAATTGCTCTCTCACAAAGAGTTCCAATAACTTGCTCAGGATAATCTCATGTTTTTTGATGAATAATAGCATATATTTTATCTCATTGTTATTAACAGAATATCAGAACACATCATCAATCTTGTATTCTTTCTAGTATGTAAGATAAAGCTATAAAGCAAGGCGGTAATCCTTAAAACCAATTTACCCCCTTGTTCTCTATGTAGGTTACTTCATGGAATTAAATCATGGAAAATGAATTATTAAAGGGAAGAGTTGCAGGATAATTTTCATGGTCTGTATTCTATTGTTGTTTAATATTGTTTCAGTAAGTATGATCCTTTCACTCACTCTCATTTTCTCTTTTTTAATTTAAATTGAAAAATTATTATAGTTATGAATTGTATTAGATATATTCCTCATGAATGTGATATCTTTCCATGCTTCCACAGTAAACATTAGTATTACAATTTGGAGACTGATTTCTCTTAGTGTTAGACTACAGTAAAAATAGGAAGAATGGCTGTTCATTTCTCCACACAGGGTACATGTCTAAGAAATCACAAGTTGCTCACACTACTTCATACCTCTCAGAATACAAAGCTTGCCCCTCTAATAAAACAGAATAAAAGCAATTCTTAAAAATTAATAATTGCCTTTATTATATGCATATATGGATATGTGTGCTTAATCTGTCATCTTACATGGTATTGCCATTTGCTGAGAAAATGTTCAAGGGAAGGACCTATGGTTTACACTGATTTAACTTCAGTTTTCCTACTGTAGGCATTTAGGAATAAATTCCAGACATTTCTGAAAAGCAAGGAAATAACTAAAGGCAAGAAGAACTAAAGGCACATATTGAAGGTTTTATGTTCAAGAGTAGGAACTATTGTAGTAATAGTAGTAGCTTTTCTCTCGTAGCCTGGAGTCAGATTAGGGAGTGAGCTCAGAAAAGAACTAAAAGTATTACAGAGAGAACTAGGATGTGTGTGAAAATTCATATGTGACCTGATTAATGAACAGGGGATGGTAGACCCCACAGATACTTTGAATGAAAGGGCTGATGACATATTTCCAAAAAAACATGAAGCTTTAAAAACCTTATGGTATACAGGGCTACTCTAACACATACCTCTCCCTTGGTCTCGACAAGGAAGGTCATCTTTTGGGAACCATAGGCTAGAAGACAAGAATTGGTCAGGAGAAATACAGTCATGGATTTGGGTTAAAAAATATGTTGTGTGCATAAGGCTTTGTCAAAAGACAAATTATACACAAATTTGTACTAAGTTAAAATAACTCCATTTTCCTGAGAATAATTTAGACAGAGTGTTTTTGTAAACAAATTTGGATTAGTCAGTTTGAAGTGGTTTGGATCTTTGGAAGTCTTAGCAAACATGAAATTTAGTTAGACATCAACCAGTGATAGAGATGATAATAAATGATATGCTAGGCATTTTTTGAGTGTCTTATTTGTGCCAAGCTCTGATGGACACTTTGCGTGCTGACCTCTGATTGCCACCTGATGCACGAAAAGACAAGGGTCTCTATTTTAGAAATGAGGGACTTCAATTCAAAGAGCAGTGACCTCATGTCCTGAGGGTTACTGTGTATACAGGCCCTCTCCTCACCGGTCTCCTTCCTTAGTAAGCCATAAAGAAGGTTGAGTATTATTTAACACCTATTTTAATCATAAAACAATACATGATACATAGTTTTCATTGCTTAAACATAATTTTCCTTCAATCATATAAATATTAATAGTGTTATAGGGTTGATCATTTTTCTACATTTAATTACTTTTTAAGTTACATCAATGTCAGGAACTATGTGTAAGCTTCTTAGAACATAATTCATTTTTGCCCTGAATTATTAATTCATTCTCAAAGAAAAGTGTATTGATCAATAGATTCACAGGTACAAATTGCAACAATACCATTATTGAAGTGCCAGAAGTTTTGACAATCTCAGTGACTGAAAAGACACCAGCAGGAAGGAACACAGCAGCACCCACAGACACAATCGTGTGATTTGAGGCATTACTGTAGTTGAGCAAAAACAGCAGCTATGACCACAGCACATTCCCGACACCATGCTTACGAATGTGGAGTCAATACCCACTCTGAGTCACCCTACAAGACAGGGAAGACTCTGTCCTTGTGAGTGTCTGGCAATGTAGCGATGAACATCAAAAGTCCTGTCTTTCTCCCAGGGAGTGGTGGATGGTTTTGAGCAGCTGGCCTTGCACTTAGGAGGCCAAGTCATAAGCCTTGGCACCACCAGTGCTTCTCAGAACACATTAGAAGGCACACAAAGCAAAAGGACATTGGGCATAGGCTGTGGTAGGTATTGGGTTAAGCTTAATCTAGACTGACGAAAGTGTTTTTGTTGTTAGAACTACCCACATGTTTACATATATGCTTTAATTTTATACAGTCATTTTGATGTCATCCCCTCTGATATTGTCAACCAGCCTATCTGTACCCCCTCTCTTGTCTAGTAATGACATGATCAAAGAGGATCAAATAGAATAGTATGTGGTAGAACTGTTAGCAAGTTAGAGAACTAGACACCTGTCCAGGCTAAAAGCAACCATGGTTTATGTATGTATTCACTCAGTATTATGACTGAGCCTCTTGGGATTGCAGCAATAAACTTCACATATCATATTTCTCCCATTAGTTCCATATATGTTTGTTAAATCATGAATCTCAATTTTAAAATTCTATTATATTCTGTTACATCATATTATAATGTAAATCTAATGCTACCAATTCAGCTTCTTTATTACTTACTGAGTTGCATTGGATGCTGACAGAAAATAATGTGCCAGCACTGCAGAGGCCTAGAAACATTGCATTCACTACCATCTGCAGTTGACTAAGAGAGTCCCCAAAATTTGTGCTGCTTTGATAAGAAAACCCCAGCATGTTAGGACAATACATACCAAAAATATCAGTTGCATTCAAATGGATTCTGATGCATGACAAATCTATATAAGTTATATTAGGGGCACAGTGTTTTCTATGGCTGATTAAAATAAAAATATTGCCAGATTTTTCTTCCTAGAAGTCTTAGATGAACACAACTGTCAATTGTACTCTGGGAAACCATTAAGCATATTAACTGTGTACACTACTTAGTCACAATTTACTACATTCTTGTTTTCAAGAGCTGCTGCCCACATATGACCAGCAAACTTGCTTCATAAGGTTTTCAAGAGTGTGACCTTCTTAAAGAAGATCCCAGAGCTCCTTTTATCTGAGGTAGCTTGAGAAGAAGGATCAGCTCATACTCCAGTGCTTAATCTGTTCTATGCCACTAACTCTCTTTCTACATATTTATTTATATAATTTTATATAGTTATTATATATAAATATACAAACAAAATTAAAGACACTGTCATACAGTCTTTCCATTGGTAAGCTTCCTAAAGAACATTCTTCTGGAGAGCAGCTAGTGGATCCAAGCTACCTACATTTTGGATAGCATTTGAGGGTTTAATCCACTTCACCACCTGAACTCCAGTCAATTGTGACTCACAATGACCATAATTAGACTTGCAGAAGGCACCCCTCTAGAACTCTTCCAGCTGTGTGAAAGTGCTAACTTCAGTGTTCTGATTAGGATATTAGGAGGAACAGAACTGCCCCCCCCTTTTGTTTTGCCTTTCCCAATACTTGGAATGCAAAAGTGGTGGATTTCATGATATCGTAATGACATCAATGCAACTTGACAAATTTTTCCTGCTGAGACAAATGGAATGTAGGTCTAATAATTGGCAGAATTCTTGAGAATCTGACCTTATTAGTCTGTGCTTCTAGGGGGTGGTGTCATCTAGGAGCTGGATTGCCTAGGGAAACAGAATCTATGATCTTCTATATGTATGTAAGTATAGAAACACAGAAAGTATGGGAATACATATGTGTGAGAGATATATCTATTGATTTATATCAATAGTCTGCAAGATTAAAGCATTAGGAAAGAGTCCAATTTCAGGTAGGTTCCCAATCTGTGGGTCAGACGCTAGGATGGAGGTTTCTCCTCACTCCCATCGTTTGTAGGCAGCTAATGACCATCAGGAAGAGCACAGGCTAGTGGCTCGTGGATGCAAGCATAAATTAAACCAAGGTCAGTAAATCAGGCTGACGATTGTAGAGGTGATGAATTCACAGTAAGTAGATCTGATGCTAGGTTACTGAAGACTCCAGGATTGTCAGCTCACATGGCATTTTGTTTACTGAAGGTCAAAAAAATGGAAGGTCCAAGGTCCAGATGCAGAATCCCAACCTGACAGAAGGTAATAAAACATGCTTACAGACATCACTTATATGGGCAGCAGACCATAACCTGAAATAATTGATTGTATCGAGGCTGTGACTTGAGTAAACTTGTTGCATTTCACCCTAATATTATCAAATTATGGAGGGTTACAATGATTGGCTTTGAGTACATTGTGTTAGGTCAGGTCATGGGATCACTAAGTGCTGAAAATCCTCACCTAGACAAGTTAGCAAAAATTTTTAATTATCACAAGTATTCATAGAAGTAAACTGCTAAATAAGGAAGTCATAGATTATTATAAAGGGAATATTATTGAAAATGACACAAAATGAGGATGAATGAAAGACTACAATTGAGCATAAGAATGTGTCTAAATTTTTGGAAGTTTCTTGTGCTGGCTAAGAGCACATTGGCAGTGACTTTGAAGAAAGGATATCATTTAAGTGCAGGATAAGAATTTAGAAAAGTCAAAAGATTGCTATTTAAAGATATCCAACTGCATCTAGAGATTAAGGACATTTCTCTTGCCCAATGATATTAATTTTAAATGACTATTAGTGATTACCACAAATTTCACAGTGTAATAAAGCAAATTTATCTTTCCAAAGTTTCTGTTAGTCAAGTGTCTGCTTGGGTTCAGTGGATCCTCTGCTTAGGTTCTCATCTGGCCCAAATCAAGGTACCAAGCTGATCCACAATATAATCTGAAATATTTTTTTTTACACACCAAGCACTTCCCATGGTATTTATTCAAAGCCATTGTGGTCATGGAAAAATTTAGTTACTTCCAATTGTAGGACTGAGATTCCCATCAACTTTCCATTTCCCTCACAGAAGTCACTTTCAACTTATGCCAGATCCTACCCATATGGTCTTCTCACAGCAAAGGTGCTTGCTCCTGAAGGTAGTAGAAAATCACTCTACTTATCTTCTAAGCAATCTTAATAGAACAGGAAGTAAACAGGAGCGACAAACAGATTAGCCTTGACTTTTATCATAAGCCAATCAAGAGTGACTATCTCATCATATTCCCAAATCACAATCACACTAAAAACAAAAAAAAAGAGAACAATTCAGGACGTATACTCCAGGAAGTAGTTCTCTTAAATGAGACATTGAAATTCTAAGAAACCTATTAAATGGACATGAGTAAGTTGTATTCCCAAAGATGGCAGTACAATCTCCCTTTTTAAATATTATCTTCTCATCCTAATCAGAAAGTGAGTTCAGTGTCGTTCTCTTGTCATATGTGAAGGGAACAGAAGACCCAGAGAATCACTCAGCTCAGCTCCACATCGGAGTATAGGTCAGCTGTGTGTGTGATGTCATTTTGATCTTCCCATTCATCCTAGTGTCTTAGCTAACATTACATGGAGCACAAAAATTGAGAGTTAATCCACATAGTCATTTCAAATGTAATCAATAATGTTTTAAACCAATTAATTTTCTTATCCATAAGCAGTATAAAAAGGAATGAAGTAAAAAAGGATATTTTGATAGGTAGGTTTATTGCACCAACATGATCAATAGGAACATGGGGACTTAATTAGGGCACAGTTTGACTGGAGGGCAAAGAGATGACTGGCTCAGCAAAGCCTGCCCCTCTTTCTCTTGCTCTTTGATGATGAACCAGCAGGCTGCTGCTTTAGCTTGTTTTCTGCCTCAACTGGAGAGCTACACTACCTGTGGGACAAGTCAACCCATGAACCATGTCGCTAGAACTTGAGGTTCCTTTGAGACCTGCTTTACCATGATGTGGGTGTGTACATCACTTGGGCTTGAGGCTCATACATCCTGTCCTGAATTCAATATCTCAAATGGATCTGCTGTGTGTTGGTGACCTGCCCTGCTTTTTGCTTCCTGTGATTGGATTCTGCTTACATTGCCAGAAAGGAGAATCTATAGTATGCTGTCTCTTTGTTGGAAACCACAGCTCCTGTGAATTGAAGGACTTCAAGTGTATTAACTGCTCCCTGGAAGTGAGTTGAAATGAATCTTCTGTACTGTTGTGTGGACTAATTAGATATTATATTCCTTTGTGTTTTGTAAACCTATCCACACATAATCATAAGAGTTCTACTTTAGTTTCTCTAGCGAACCCTGCCTAATACAGATATCTAATAGAAATTAAATACCACCAGATTATTTTAAGTATCTTATATTAAAAAATTAAGTTGGCATTCCAAGATGCTCACCTTCCTGACACGATCACTGAAAACAAATATGCACATAAGCAAACGTGATGAAGAAAGAGGATGGTGCCTGGCTATCAAAAGATAGCGTGTTTGGGATCTTAAAGGCTTGAAAGTAAAAAAGTAGTCATATAGCTGAGAAGCAACAAAACTCACATGGAAGAAGCACAGCAGCCTGTGTGACCATGCGGTGCCAAAGGTATCAGTTATCAGGATTTAAGAACTAAAGATCATACATAGCATTGCATGTTTACCTTCCTGATATGATTGCTAACAACAAAAGGATGCATACGCAAATGTGGTAAAGCAAGCTGATGGTGACCGGTTATTAAAAGATATAGCATCTGGGGTCTTAAAAACTTGAAAGTAAACTAGCAGCCATCTAGCTCAGAAGCACCAAAGTCTACATGGAAGAAGCACACCAGCCTGTGTGACTACAAAGGGTCAAAGGTATCCAATGTCAGGTATCAAAGAACTAAAAATTATATCATTAAAAAGGAGGGCAAGTACTGAATGTGGACCTAAAGCCCATGAATAGGTGAAGCAACAACCCTTTGCAGAGGGGTTACAGGGAGGAGATAAGCCAGTCAAGAACAATGTGGTAACAATGAGGTATGCAACTTCCCTCTAGTTCTCAAATGCTTCCTCTCACACTACCATGATCCCAATTCTACCTTACAAATCCAGCTACACCAAGGGATGTACACTGGAGTCAGAAACATGGGGAATTCTGGATAGATGATCCCTTCAGGACCAGTGGTGGGTGTACTGATACAGGGAAGGTGGAGAGAGGGTGGAGTGGAAAGGGGGAACCAATTGCAGGGATCTACATATGACCTCTCTGGAGTATAGATGGAGGAAAGTGGGCGAAGAGACACATCAGATAGAGTACTATATGAAAATGTAATAGAAATGTGTAAATTATTAAGGGTTCGTGGTGGAGGGGGAGAGGGGAGGAAGGGGAAATATGAGGAGGTGGCACTGGGGTCCTAAGCGGAGGGAGGATGTTTCGGGGGTGATCATGGCAACAGGTGTGTAAATGTGATATGCATGCAATTGATGTATGTATTGATCGGGATGGGAGGTGTATGAACCCCCAATAAAATGATTTATTTTAAAAAAGAAAGAAAATGTAGGTTCAATGTGAGGTGCCATTAAATTGGTTCTGACTCATGATGACACTCCCCCCCCCACCCCCAATACATTGCTGCCTGGTCCTGTTGTCAATATGTTTAAGCCGATTTTTGTAGCCACTTTGTCAATTCATCTTACCCAGATCTTCCTCATTTTCACTGATTCTCGGCATTCTCAGCATGATATCCTTCTCAAGGGAGTGGCCCCCTCTGTAGAAATTGTCCAGAATACATATGACAAAGTCTTTGCTTCTAAGGAACATGTTATCCAAAACAGATTCACTTGTTCTTCTGACAGTCCATAGTACTTTCACTATTTTTAACCAACACCATGATTAAAATTCATCAGTTCTTATAGGATTTCCTTATTCATTGTCCATATTTCACATGCACACAAGGAAATTAAAAATAGTGTAAGATATATCTCAGTCCTCAAAGCAGAATCTTTTACAGTAGATTTTCCCAAATGCAAGCCTGAAAATAAGCACCAGCCAGTACAGTGAGTCAAATACTATTCAGGGTCAATCCATCAACTTCCAATTATATTCATCAATATTTTCTTATTGTTAAAAATAGTGGTGATTTTGCTGCTGTGTGAGGCTGGGTTCTCTTGAGAAGCTAAACCAGTGGTGATATATATATATATATATATATATATATATATATATATATATGAGAGAGAGAGAGAGAGAGAGAGAGAGAGAGAGAGAGAGAGAGAATGGCTCACATTGTCGTAGAAGTGGGTAAATACAGTCCGAAGATTTCTCCTGACTCCTGTGGTTTCATGGCTGATGAACATGAAGCAGAAGCATGAAGCAGAGAGACTACAGAGAAGCCAATTATTAATGCTGCTTTGTTAGATTTTATGAAGACACAGAGAGAAGTAAGAAAACATCAGATGTCCATAGTAAAGAACATACAAGGAAGACAGATTATGTTTGGATATTGATGTGAAATGGGAATATATGTAAAACCAGGAAACTGCTAAATTGTAAAGTGACAATAGGGCAGGTTTAAGAAATGAAAGAAGAATGAGTACTTTGCCAAGATAGCTGGAAATAAGATGCCTTATGCTAAATGAAGAGGAAATGGCACACTCAGCAACACAGATTGCATTATTTTATGAAAGAAAGGAAGATAATAAAGAGATTAGGACAAGCTACAGTTTATACTGAAAAATAAGAACTACAGTGCTAAGAAGCATAACATTATTTCATAGGGATTTGAAGATTGTCCAAATGCCGATTACATTTACCAAAATAGCTCAACAAATTAAGTTGTCACTAAAGTACTGACTGGCAAAGAATTTGGTTTAAGGTTGGTAATATTTTGCAGTTTTTTATGGGAGCTTACTCTTAGAAACAGAGATTGTGTTACTTTTTGCTATACAACATAATACTTTAGAATGATCTCAGAGACTATTTAGGTCAAAAGTTCAGTTGTAGAGCTTATTTTATAAATATAAATTTTTTTTTAACTTTTGGATAATTTATCAACTTGTCTAAAACAAAACTTTAAGCAAATATTGGAACTAAGGTCTTTGAAGTGACCACAGAAAAGCAAATTATGTGTATCAAGTTATCTTCATATTAAATATGACTGAGTTTATTGGCAGAAATGAAACCAAAGTCAACCTAGAAATTTGAAAGAAATTGGTAAGGTTATTATCGATTTTCTTGAATAATGTTCTTCTAAAAATACAATCGCTTTCAGCCATACTTTATCAGAAGCTTTATTTACTCACTTTTAGAAAGTTCTCAGGTTGTTTATTTATCATCATCATTGATCCAAATAGTGATTGAGTCTGGATTACATTAGTATGGGCAAAAGATGGAGACATTAAAGAGAGTTGAGCACCAGTTGACGATGTTCATGAATCTGATATTTTGTGATCAGTATTATCTTCCACAGGCATTTAAAAATAGACATTCAAATCCTATTTTCTTTTGTAAGTTAATGTTCAACTTAACAACAAAACTAATTGGCATCAAAGATCACTGACTTTCTCAAGTCCTATGAGTTTTTCAATCCCCCCTACAGCCATGCCTTCCGAGGCCATTGTAAACCATCACATTAGTGGACAATGGCCAGAGAAGTTGTATCGTGAACCCACTGGCCCCTCGTCCCCACACATCACAACAAAGCAGCTGTTCCTTCTTTGAGGGGAGCAATGACTGTCCTACAACAATGTCATTGGGAAACCTCACTTCACCCCCCGCACGCAGTGTTCCTCTTAGTTCTTCAGGTGACATGGTACTCCTGTAGTGAAGTGAGATTACTTAGTCATGACTCTTCTATCAATTTCTGTACAAACCCCACCAAATGATTGGGTGACACCATGAAAATAAATCATAGAGGACTCTTGTCTCAGGGTTTGGTCAGGATTAAGAAAGTCATTGCAGAAGTTGAAACAGCGATGCTCATGTCTACCAAGAGATAATCTGAGAATCTCTCTCTCTCTCTCTCTCTCTCTCTCTCTCTCTCACACACACACACACACACACACACACACAAACCCTTGTCATTAATCTGTCTACTTATAACCTTCTGGAAGTGCTTATGAGATCCCTATCTCATGTGGCAGAAGCAGCAAGGTCAGAAGCATCAGAGCAGGGCAATGACACAGGGACTGCAGAAGAGCCACACAGAGCAGAGTAGCCGAGCTGAACCTTGGCATCCATGGGATGGTGAGGCCAAGCTGCAGGCAGGCTCTCTAATCCATGGAGGCAGAGCATGACTAAAAGGTTAAGAACAAGAACGAAACATGTCTGTTGGCTTAGGGGAGATATGTATATGGGCCAAATAGAGCATCCTTATTAAAAATAATTTCATTCTGGCATTCAAAAACCTGTTAAAATCTTTAAGAAATCTCCAAACCTTGATGGCTGGTTATGAGTTCTGTGTGGCCATTGTAATGGATTATCAAACCCAGGAGATAATTAGAATGCCTAGCATGGAACACTTGGTGACAGAAGAGGTTAAAAGAAGGATGGCTCAGGGAGGCTTATTTTACTCCGTTTTGCAGCAATCCGCCTTCAGCAGTGTGAAGTTGTATTCTCCTTCTCCTTTGTTAGCCAGAGGAAGTCAGATATCGGTCCCTCTGTAATTTCCTCAGTTCCCCAAACTCATCATTTAAAAGAAAATTTATTTGAGTCCTTTGAGGATACCAACACTGTCATGTTGATGTAATAATGTATAAATCAAAGGGTATAGGATCCTGTGGGGAAAGGAGTAGAGACACAGAAACACCATTTTCAGAAGTATATAGACCTAGATGGATGATATATTGAAAAAATATCTGAATAGTTTAATATTTCAAAATAAAGGCTTCTATGATTCTGTAGCAATAATTTGTTTACCTTACTGTGCATTTGAAAATATAGCAAATGAACTCAACAACTATAAAATCAAAGCTCGTTTAACTCATTGCAACCCTGAAGGACAGAATAGATCTTCTCCTTAAGTTTTTTGGGAATATAAATTTTTAATGGAGCACACAATAAACTCAATCTTTCTCCTGCAGAGGAGCTCAATACTTAAGCTTTATTCTTTTATGTGTAAAAGAATTCTTTTACAAAAATAACAAAAAACAAAAACAACTTGGCAGCTCAATACTTAAGCCATATTCTTTTACATGGAATAATAATAATTAATAATAATAATGATTTACCTGTAGAGAAAGTATAGTGATAGAAATAGAATAAAATTATGCAATTGTTCTGTGGTAAATAATTTTATATTATTTTTTTTGTTTTGGGGGGCATCACTGCCCTCTGGTGGTGGGAGTAGGAGGCCCAGCCTTTGCTCCTGTGGAGCCACTGCTGGAATTGAACCTCCATCCCAGGGGGCCGTAGTCCCCCACCCAACCACTACTCCACCAAGGCTCAGCCGGTAAATTATTTTGTATGGGCTGAGCCCCGGTGGCGTAGTGGTTGGGCGCAGGACTGAGGCCCCCTGGGATGGAGGTTCAATTCCAGCAGTGGGGCTGGGCCTCCTACTCCCACCACTGGAGGGCAGTGATGCCCCCCCCCCCAAAAAAAATTATTTTGTATGGCTCTTCAAATCACCTAGTATTTGTTATTCTCACCAAATAATGTTTTTCCTAGTGGATCTGGATAAGAAGATAGGGCAGGTCCTTCTTGGGATTTATGATTCAGCTGTGATTGATGGTTAATGGTTAACTGTGTCAACCTCGGGTATAGAATCAGTCATCAGGGCAGGAGTGTGGGGTATTTCACTACCAGTAAGAGACTAGTCAGGAGTAGAGTGCGTCTTTTGAACTCTGAGATCCTAGTTCATTCAACCTCCTTGATCCAGGACACAGCTTTGGCACTACATGTGGGTCAGAAGGACAGCAGCAGCAGTACCAGGGCCTAAAGCATGAGGTAGGATAGCAGACTTCCTAACACAAGAGCAAGCAAAACGGAGTGTTTTTCAGCAGGCTTGGGAAGCTGAGAGCCTGAAGACATTTCATTGAAGGAGCTGGGTTTGCTTCCCTGGTAGCTGGAGCTGGGAGCCTTTGGGTGCCCTTTTGCACCTACTGGCAGACCTAAAAAAGCTTTGTAAACTTGTCCAAGCAGAATGGAGACTGGATCAATTTGCTGGGAGTCAGAAAGAAGCAATTGTCCAAGCTGAGCAACTGAAATTTGAGCATTTCTAAACTGAATTGCAGTCTGTTAAGTTCCTTAATAAGTCTCATCATTATAAGTTTCATTTGTGAATTCTGGTGGCCATTGCAATGAATTATAGAACCAAGCCACAAAAAGTGGACTGCAGTGGGAGAAATGGAGGGTTTTTGAAGAGGATAAGCGGGCTGAGCCCGGTGACTTAGTGGTTGAGTGTGGGACTGCAACCCACTGGCTTGGCACTTCAAATCCAGCAGCAGATCTCCAGGAGCAAGGCTGGGCCTTCCACTACCACCAGAGGGCAGTGATGCCCCCCCAAATACCAAAAAAAAAAAAAAAAGAGGGAGAGAAGGGAATAAGCAAGGAATGAAGGTGGAAGTATGCCTCACCTCTCCCTGGAGCTGGAAGAGGTCAAATGTGGCTCTCACGATGTTTGTGTCGTGTCAAAATCCTTCCCGATTTTTTTGTAATTTTTTATTCACATTTTGTCAATATATTTTGAGGTAAGCAAGAGTTGCATGCTGCCAGGATTTCTGGTTTGTTGTGTTAGAAGCATTATCCTTATTTGGTGAAGTTTGCTAAGATTAGTTTCTAATTTTATAATGAGATTTAAATAAGATATATATATGCACTTTATAAAAGTTATCATTTGAATATAGGGCATTGTTTTGAAAATATTTTTATACATCTTTATTTAGGTCATATAGATGGTTCTAGCTTTATTAGCAATGCTTTCAGTATTTATGTGGAAGCATAGATCAATTGATGTATGCATACTTTGATTATTTTAAATTTAACTTTTTTAATAGTGTAAATATTGGCATAACTAGCATAATAAGCAAGGCTGCATTCCACACTAGCAAAGTTTTAGAAATATATCAAGTATAAATTGTTTCATTTGGGGTAAAGTTTCATCCTTGCCATTATATTCATCTATATATTTATAGATTGCTGGTGAGATTAAGTTCTTTTTGAAAAATTTATATATATATATATAATCACCTTTCTCTATGTCTTCTCTGTGAAATGCCTGCATGAAGTAATTTTCAATCACTTGTTTAACTGATTTTTATAGAAAATTTCTAAAATTAAGTGATTACATTTATATTATATCATTTTGTGTTTCCATTTCTGTCCACTGCTCATATCTTAATCTGATTTATGACATCATCAATTATTTTTTCCAATTTATTTGTATTGAACGTCTTATGACTTTCAGGTTCTTATTTTCCTCGGAAAAATTCTCCTTTGGAAAACAAAATTAAGAAAACGACATCTAGGTTATATTTATATATATAAATCCAACTTTAGTCTATGTCTCATAATGATATGTAATATATTTGGGATATTTGAAGTAAATAGTTTTCATAAGTGATAAATTTTTAAAATATATTTTTGAAATGTCCAAGCATTATTTTTCAATAGACTTTACCACTGGTATGAATCACAATTATTAGCAGAAGTTAGTGTCTTGATCTATTTTTATACCTTCTCATAGGTAGAACAGCACACTATTTTCACAATTTATTATAGAATTATCAGTGGCTTTGTCTGATAACCCAAGCACTCTTATTTTTTCAAAAGAAATTTAATCTTATTTAAAGAGTATATTTTACAACCAAAGCAAGCTTATAGTATTTGGGGGTAGATGTATAGTATTTGTGTATTTCAGGTTATGGTTCTTGGTATGTAGATATCTAAATTCTTAGCTATGAATGCAAAAATATTCTAAGTACTTTCATAATCCTGATTTATAATTTCTGCTCTCTCAGATATTTATCATTTACAATACAATAATGCATTTTTACTCCAAGTATATTTGTATTTTTATTACATACACACCAAACCTTTTTCTGTGAATATTTCTGTGTATGTATACTATCTTGAGAGACCTCTTTTCGAACTTAATCTCTCTTGAGAAATTGCTTCTGTTCTCATCTGAGGAACTTTAGTTGCCATTTCCTTCCAATGCATATGCATATTATTTTCTTATAATTGATTTTATTTTGAATGAACATGGTCCCCGGCAGTTTTTAAGTTTGTTTCTGCCAAGAGCTCCAGTAGTATTTGCTCTGAGATCTTAAACAATAAAATAAAATAATTAACTATTGTTTTAAGTGTTTTAAGGTGCTTTTTGTGAACATAGACTAAGTCAACTGAGTTGATTACAACTCAGCACGAACCCTTATAAGGGTTCTGAAGCAGTACATCCTTACTGAGACTGACACTTTTCCCTTTCTTCCTTGGCAAGGATGGGGGATTTGAACCACTGACCTTCAGTTAGTGGTCTACTGTTTACCAGATAACGTCCACCTGCACTTCTTAAATAAGCATAAGTATTATAAAATATACCTTTAGACACTAATCCTTCTCTCCACCTACCCCCAGAAAAAAATGGACAGAGAGACATACTAAATACTTACTATTTTGTACTTAACGATAGACTAGCTTGTTTTTTCAATAAAATTGCAATGATTTCAGGGTGTAGCTTTTTATGTGAGATCTTCAGACTGGTTTTCAAAACTCTTTGCACAAAAGCTTTTGTCCTTTTCCCCTGAGGGAATTACAACTATTTGGCAACGACGACATTTCTAAGACAAACACTTTCACACACCCAAAGCAGCTGTGAATTTTTACTTTCTTTATGACACATGAAAAGCTCTTTTTTTCAGTAAGATTAGCTACATGTTTTCTTTTTCATCAGTAGGGATTTAGAATACCACTGACTCATTTATAAATGTACATATATATTTAAATCTTAGTTTTCAATAAGTATAATAAATGATATCCCAAGTGTCTCTTTGATGAATTAAATGATCCAAACTTGTCTTTTCAATCCCAAATACAAATAACAATGTTTTCATTTAATTATAAGTTCCTTAATTCTATAGAGCAATATTGCTCAAAGCTCTCAGCAAACACTTGATATGTATCTGAAAGAAACATTTTCAATGATAATTGTCTTTGAGTTCTAGTTTGTGCACATTCTATACAGCAAAATCCAAGTTATGTAAACGACATTGCAAAATCAGCATTTGTTGTTCAGTTTTGCTTTTTGTTCCTATTGCCAGTCTAACTATTCTTATAGCAATTTTCTCACATGACTTTGAATATCATTTATTTATCAGACCCACAAATCATGCTTAAGCCATATTCATATTGTTTAAAAATTGATCAATCTCTAAATTGTCAAATATAAATAAGAAATATAGACATTTTAATCCACTTCTTTTCTTATTTTTTTATTATTTTTTAATCCACTTCTTAATCTTTCAAAACTTCCATCCAAAGAGGGAGAAGAAAAAAGTCTCCTAAAGTAGGCTGGAATAAACTTCACTCGCAATCCTGCAGTTAGGGATGGAACACAAATTAAGCATTAAAATAATCTCTTTTAACTTTTGAGCACAATTTTACTGTGGAAGTTTTATTCCAAATTCTAAATTTGCCAAGGTCTGTGGCTGCGTTTCAGCTACTCACTTCCCTTCTTGGCAGTGAGCAATTTGGAAATCAGAAGTCTGCACACTTGAGATATTTCCAGGCTCAGAGTGTCAAAAAGACAAGATGGCATATGGTGATGTAAAAGGAATTTCTCACATTTGGGAACACATTTCAACTTCCAAAACATAAAAATAAATAAGTACTTTTCAAATTCATAAAAGAAGTAATGATACTTTTGCCCAAATATTATAGACATATCAAAGTTAAGCAGCAAGATGTTTTAGTCTGTCACTTCCTGCAAGCTTTCCACCAAATACATAAGTTCAAATTTGTGATTGCCATCATTTTGTCATATTAACTTTGGCAGAAGAATCTTCTTTGGCAAAGGAGACAGTAATCCCCAGCAAAGAAAAATTATATTCTAATTAAAGTATGAAATTTAATGTTTTTATAGCAATTTTTCTTGAGGAGCTTCTTCAATATTCTCCATGCTAATTTGAAGTTCATATGGATCAGTTTGAAGGGTAATGAGTTGGGAGGTGAAAGGCATGAACATATTGGTTATTCTGTTGTCCCTTTACCTGCTGAATATTTGCCCTCTTACCTGCCTGGTTGATACAAAGGTAGAGGATGTTGGAATCCTAATTTTATTTATTTATTTCTACATCTATTGGTATTTTCACCATGTTGCAACACGTTTTCATAGAGGTGTAGAAGAAATAAGTGCTTACAAACCAAGTCAGGCAATTTTGTCATTTCATTCTCAATCGTTTCCTTAGCAGAATAACTAAAACATTTGTTACTGTAGGATGAGAGCCTAAGCATGTTCATACATTTCCAGCATTTGTATCATTATTGTCAATTATAAATAGTTTCATTTGTATGAATACTTAAAAATGAACTCATTTGACAACAATGCTAAGCTGATTGGGAGGATTATGCTTAGAAATCTTGCAGCTCTAAGAAGAAAGTTTCTTGAAGTTGTTCATGAGTCTGTATTCACTAGTTAGATTTATACAAGGGATATCTTTGAATGACAGCATCTTTAGAATAAGAGTGCAAGGCTAAACACATTTGGAATATGACAAAATTCTGGAGGGGGGTAGCATATTGTAAAAGCTCATTTTATAAAGCAGTTTTCCAAACTGTCAGATTATAGGAGGCATTGTACGTGGGTAGAGTAGGATTTTTCTCAAATTTATTTTAGGTTAACAAGAAGTGAGTTGTAGACTTTAAAGACTATCTTACTTTTCTGAACTCTAAAACGTTGACTTTGAGTCACGAAATAATTCTGACCATGAGGTGATTATGTTCTTAAGTCTGAAGTATACCTAGATTCTAGTACACATATCAGTTTATATACCTTTTCAGGTAATTAGAAAAAATAGTACAAAAATGTCATAAGCCTGAATTATAAAAGAATGGTCATAAATCCAGTTGAATCTCCATTTTTTACTCACAACATAATTTCTTACAGGTGTCATGAAATAAACTATGCGGTGCATAATTTGTCTGTAAGAAGGACAGTATCTTAGGAAGATGTTTGCTGATACAACATAGGCATTTTAAAATCAACATTGCTTACACATTTGGTAATTCTATTTGTAGGGATTGTCTCTAGTCACCATATCCTTCAAGCTCATTATAGAAACAATATGTCTGACATCTGAGATCACAAGTTGGCCCTTTTACTTTAAACAAAGAAAATCAAATTTATAATGCTCCGTGTAACATTGAGTTGTCAAATAGCCAGTACAGTTGTCAAATAGCCAATCATATTTCATCTCCTCTATTTCCATGCTTTAAAAAAGGTTTTTTAAAGTAATATATCAGATTGATAACATACTCCATTTTCCATATCCAAGTCTCATGCTATTAATAGACTATACATATTGTATGTTCTATGTTGTATGGTGTAGCAGCATGAACTGTCTAACTTTCTTTAAGATACTGCCTTTCAATATACTCACTTATCTGAGGCACTTTTTGTAGCTTTCATTTCTAAATGCCCTTCTCTTTTCCTCTCTATCCAACTGTCTTTTTCTTCATAATCTATGGTACTATCAATATCATGAGATTTTTTTGTTTGTTTCTTCTTTTTCTAACTGAAATACAATGTCAGCTACTGAGACTTATCACTTAAATTCACAGCTGTGTTACCACATCTAGAGCATTTCTTGGCATAAAATATATGACTCTTTAAATATTCATTGAATGGGTAAATGAATGGAACATCATGCTGTATATTAGCAAATATCGCTCAACAGCTTTGAAATAAGTTATCTGCTTCACCAGCAATGTTTGTAGATACTCTTTCAATTTGTTGTTCACCATTTAAAGATATAACATACACTCTCACACACACAAACATGAAAAGTTAATAAAGATAGTATTACTGTAGCAGGCGTTCATTTTGAATAGGACACTCTACATAGGGTCAATATTCTTAGTTGAAGACTTGCTGAGGTATGAAAAAGAGCAAAAATATATAAAAAACCTCAAACCTAACAAACTTGGAGGAAGTAAAGATAAATGCATAGAGTAAAAGTCAATATCAATGATGAATAGCAATGAAACATGGTGTGGGAAGCTATTTAGCAAAATTTTTAATTAAAATATTTTAGAAAAAATTTTGAGGATCATCAATCAAAAGATATACTGATAAAATAAAGAAATAATAGCTGACCATAAAGACAACTAACTCTCCAAAAATCAAAGAGAATCTTGCAACCTAGGCTCTTCATGGAGATTGCTATCTCCTCTTCTGGGCAGCCAGTTCTGTTTGTCTAGAGCTAGTACCTTGGGCAGGGGAGACTGAGGTTCCTGATGTTAGGTGACATGGAGTCTCTTACAACTCACTGTGTCCCTGTATACACCAGGACAAAACACTGGCTGCACCTGCAACATATTCCAAATTGTTGCTGGCTATAGATGTACCTGAAAAGACAGGACAAAGAAATGAAATCAGCTTAATAGATTTTTGTCCCATTTCTCTTGTGCTCCGTGGTGTTATCCGTCACAGGGGAAAGCACAGCAGTGTGCAGAATGGATCAGTCCAAATCCATCACAACCCCTAAAATACAAGGCAAATACCTTATTGGTGATTTTCAGAAACATGGTCCTTGTAGAGGAAAGATGGCATGCTAACAAATTTATACAAAAGAAGTACTCATCTTCACATATTTAAAATTAGCAACAATCAGTCAATCACACAGATGATATTGTCTAGCTTCACATACTTTATTTGCTCAAACTGGATACACAGAAATAAAACTGAGTCCTATTTTGTGATGAGTTTAGAGGAAATTGTTAGTTTGTGTCCAAAAACTTTCTCATTATGAGATACAGGGGCATGCAGCTTTAATTAAAATACCCAATTTTAAAATAAGCACAATTGATGACCATTTTACAGCCAATATGTCACTACATCTACTTGGGGGTCTTCATCTCTTTCCTTGTCCCTCTACTTACCGAACTTGATGTCCTTCTTTAAGGATTGGTCTCTCCTAACAACATGTGCAAAATATTTAAGATGAAGTCTGATCAGTCTTGCTTCTAAGGAGCGTCCTGGCCATACTTCTTTCCAGACAGATTTGTTTGTCCTGTTAGCAGTTCTTGGTACATATATGGAGGGAAACGCAAGCAAACCGCCAAAAAAGAAAATCTTAGCCTGAGTAATAAAGGAATGCACTGAGAAAGGAAACTTAACCATAACTCATGATAACATAATGGATTTGAGACTATCTAAAGTAAGCTGAATTATTTCATGGAATTAAATATGGAATTATATTTCAAAAATTCATAGGACAATGGCAGCATTAAGATATGTATGTATTATTTTTCTGATAGAGACATTTTATTAAAGCTTCATTTCTATAGCTAGTTGAAATCAACCTAACCATAGGAGACACTGTGGGGCAAAAACATCAATCTATAGCTGCTAAGTCCATAATGATATAACAAAGTCATGTTTGGTAAGTGCAAGATATAATATATTTTAAAATAATAAGCACTGAAATATTCCAGCAGCAACAAAACCAAAAATAATACTAAGTTCAGATACAATCGATACAAAGAGAAATCTGTAGGGCTACCCGGGTGGCCAGTCCACAACTCAAAGCTATTTTACCATGCGTGCTCCTATCTTCAAATTCTGAGCCAACAACCTAAACTTGATATTTGGACTTAAAAATGTGTAGGCTATATCACTAAAGAATCTTATTTGTCAGATTTCAAATTTAATTTGAACATTGGTGAGTAACCAGGGAACCTTTCCTTGTAGAGTTTCTGCAGTATATGAACAGAGGTGAACCCCCAAAAGACCCTTCCCCTGGAATTATCATACTGTTTCTCTTTGGTATTTACCATACTGTCTATTCATAGTCCATGGCAGTAGAATGTCAGGGAGGGGTCAGTGAGAGGGTAATGACAGTCGCTTGAGGAAAAGGCTGGATGATTTACTCTTACTTTTATCAAAGTGGATAATATCATAATTTAATGGCTGAGATTGAGGGTGATCATATAGTTTGTCATGCAAATGCAGACCCTTTGAAGGGTGCAAGGAGGTTCCGAGATCTCACACAAGGAGGGCAAGCATAAGCCAGATGTGTGTTGGGTGAACAACAATGTGTGTTCATCAATGTAGTGTCTTCGATTGGAAGTATAAGAACTCAGTGTTTTTGTCCTGAAGAGGAAAACATTATACATGATATGAAATTCCAATTTTACCAATTAAGTTGGTGAGTTTCATTTTAACACTTCTACTTATTTCACATTTTCCAAGATTAAATTACTAGATTTATAGTGTGTTTGAATTCAGCAAAAATGCAGAGAATGTCAACGCAAGAATTTAAGAGCAGAAATCTTCAGAAAAGAACTGTTCTAGCAGCAGAAGAGAAACTCAAGTTGTCACCTGGGTAAGGCTGCTTCCAGCCCATAGTTTTGATACACTAGACCCATTTCATAATCTTCACTTGAGTAAAATTATATTTTTAACTACAGCAATGCACAACATAGAAAAGATCTTTTAAAGCCATTAAACTCCAGCAAAATATGAAGATAACACTATATATACCATTATATTTACTTTTTATCTGATTTTATAAGGAGATGAGGCACAATTAAACTTTCCCTGATCATCATAAAGCAGAATGTATAGCAGTGGTTGGATAATGGTTATCCATTGTAAATCCTGTTTTTGCCTCTGCTAGTAAAGTGACTATGAAAATAAATTTGTGAGACCTTTTGCTTACAAGATGTAAAATAAATAAGTGAATCCAATGTATGACTTACCATGTTGCATAATTCAGATATGGTTTATAAATTGATATATGTATAGCTATTGCATTCTTTAATTTGGGGCTTTTCATCTGTTGTATGTATGTGTGTGGGGAGGGTTAGTAAGAGGAAGAGCATGTTTCACTGATTCGGAGGTTATCAGTGTCGGATGAGACCCTTTGGTTGTTAAGTGTCATCAATTCCCTCCCAACCTCGAGCTCATCTCTGCACAATGCACTCCCCAGTCCTGCTGCAGCCTCAGACTTACTCCTCTGCTGGAGTCCATTTGTGCAGCCCATATGTCACCACGTCTCTTTGGGGGTCTTCATCTCTTTCCTGGTTCCTCTATTTACCAAACTTGATGTCCTTCTTTAAGGATTGCTCTCTCCCGACAACATGTGCAAAGTATGTAAGATGATGTCCGACTACCCTTGCTTCTAAGAAGCATCCTGGCCCTACTTCTTGCAAGGCAGATGTGTTTGTACTGTTAGCAGTTCTTGGTATTTTAGATTTTCATCTCTTTCCCCAAAATTCAAATGCTTCAAATATTCTCTGATTTACCGCAATCAATGCCCAACTTGAGCATGTACATGAGGCAGTATAAAATACCATCGCTTAGACCAGGCACTCCTTAGAATTCAGAGTAACATTCTTGATTTTCAGTGCTTGAAAGAAGTCTTGTGCAGCCTATTTATCTGAGGGAAAACACCTTTTGATCTCTGGATTGCTGCTTCTGTGCACATTGGTTGTATATTCAAGCAAGACAAAATCCTTGAAATCTTCAAACTTTTCTCTATTTATCATGCTACTTATTGGTCAAATTATATTTCAGTCATCTTTACATTGAGTTGCAATCCATATGGAAGGTTTCAATCTTTGATGTTCATCAGCAAATACCTCAAATCCTCGCTTTCAGCAAGCGTGATTGTGTCATATGCATATCACAAGTTGTTAAATAAGCCTTCCTTCAATGCTGATGCCACACTCTTTTTCATATAATCCTGTTTCTCTGATGATTTGCTCAGCATATAGATTGAATAAGTGTGATGAGAAGATACAATGATGCCCAACACTCCTGATTTTAAACCATGAGTATCCCCTTGTTCAATTCACAAACTGCCTCTTGTCCCGTGACCAAGTTCCATATAAACACAATGTGGTATTCTGGGATACTCGTTCTTCTCAAGGATATTCATAGTCTGTTATGATACACAGTCAAATGCTTTGACATTTTCTATAAAACACAAGTAAGCATATTTACTGTAATTTCTGCTTTAGCCAACATCTCTCTGAAATTGGCAATGATATCCCTTGTTCCATTTCCTCCTTTGAATCTGTCCTGAATTTCTAGAAGCCCTATGTCAATTTCCTTCTACAACTTTTTCTGGATGATCTTTAGCAAAATTTCACTTGCCTGTGATCTCAATGATATTTCTTTTGATTCTAAGCATTCTGTTAAGTCACCTTTCTTTGACACGGATACAAATATGGATCTCTTCTAGATGATTGGCCAGGTAGCTGTGGTCCATATTTGCTGGTCCCAAAGAGTGTTTCCAGTGCCTATCAGTCAGTTTAAACATTTTAATAGGTATTCCACCAAATGATGCATCAATGCCTTACACCCTGTATACAGTATAGATCTGGTCTCTAGGACTAGATCTACATTGACAACATTTCACCATGCCTCTTTATGGATCAATATGCTCCACTCATAATTATTTTCACTTTTTCCTTTTGTTTCATTCTGTCTGTTTGTATTTTGGGTTCAGATAATTATTTGCTTTTACTATTATATCTATCATTTGGATTTGTATTATGAGTCATGGATGCTTGAAGATGTGTGTTCTAGTTCTCATAGTTTACTGTATTAAAGAAATATTATATGAACTTCTGGATAAAGGAATTAAAAGAGAAATATTTTTCATGGACTCTTTGAAGCCCTCTTGTTCAATGTGTATCCATGTATAAGATAAAAATGAAATGGAATCTACTGCTACTTCTGAACTGAACAGTCCCAAAGATAGGAAACAACTTGTTCTAAAGCCCAGAGCCACCAACACTTTGCTTGCTAGAATATGATATGTGCAAGTAGACTTGGTGAAAGGAGGAATGAAAGAAAGACAAAAATGAGAAGGAAGGAGGGAGGAAGCACTATGCAAGTCTTTAATAATTTGTCATTTAGGAAATAAGCATTTTTATTATTTCATTTAAAGTCCAGTATGATCCGTGAATATATTATATTGCATTCCAGTAAATCTAGCAAGAGTTATTTTATTGTGTAAGTTGAGGCATGCACAATAAAATATATACTCAAGCTTCGTGTAATTTAACACATGCCAAGGAAGCATACCCAAGCACACAAACTATGGTAGTTAAATATTAAATATTTTTAAATGTTAAAAAATCATTGTAACATAATATTGGAACATTTTTCAAATATCTATGGAATTCTAAATAATTATTAGATATAAGACAAAGTGTGTACTATCTATTCAATGGATTTTCAAAAATTTAATGACTTAAACATGATTGTGTTTCTTTAGCCACTCATTGCAGTATTGATCTCAGATCATTAGAGCAATGGAAGTAGAAACTATTTAGTGCAATTCCTATTTTTCAAGTGTAATTCTTTAGCAACTCATGGATTTGGAAAACTGTATGATCTAGAATACCAGCATATAATCTTAATGGTTCATATTTATTGAATGTTTATTATGTGGTAGTGCTTTTTTGTAAAAATTACTATTCTGAACTGGCAACACATTTTAGTTAGTTAATCTAAATATCTCACCTAAGTCTGAAACAATGCAATTTGGTTTATCCTATCATATATATATATGTATATATATATATTTCTATCCATTTGATCATAAATATAACTATCAGTTTATTTTAACAAATGTAGTTTTCATATATTTTAATAGATAAAATGTCACTCAAATTGGCATTGCAATAGATTAGGTAACATATTTGCAATGTGTGTATGATTACAAGCAATTAAAAGTTAAATTACAAAGAGAAAAATTGTTTAATATTAATAGGAAAATAGTATGAAAAATTTTAATCAAATCAAAACTTCAACCTAATTTGAGCTTAACCTTTTAAGTACAAAAAAATTATTGTGCATATGAAATTTCAGATCTTGGCTAATAGCCATGAACTCTTCTAGGGTATCAGAACAGAGAAGGCATGCATTAGAACTCTGGTAGAATGAATAAAACATTCTACTTGGGTTCAAAGAGAGTGCATGCTTATTTAGCTTACTGCCTTGAGGGGTTGTATTTAGTTTTGTTTTGCCTTTTAACTAATGTCAAATATTTTTACTCACAAAAGCAGGTCTCAGCAGGAAAAGAAAAAAAAATTAATGGTGTTTGGTTCTCTTGTTTTTGTATCTTTAGCTGTGAGTCAATTGACTTAAGTTCTGTGGATTTCCTAATGTGTCCAAAGGGAGTATAATAGTTCCAAAGTTGTTACTAAATTTAATCATAAAGAACTTACTTGGAAATTAAATTAGTATGACGACAAAGTATTATCTTTCAAGTGGTAAGAAAAGCAATGACATTGGCAATCTAGAACAAATATTGAAATGGAAGTGATAAAACTTAGATAGCTGGGCTGTGATCTTTGACAACTGATTATTTCTTTTCATTTGTATGTAATATGGCACAAGTAATTGTCTGTCAGTTTGTCTTCGAGCAGTGGCTGTCACTCACTTTGAGGCTGGAAGCTATGTCACTTGTATTTCACATGATAGGTAGCTCACCCAACATAAGCAGGTTTCAGCAGCGCTTGCAGACTAAGAACAGATTATGAAGAAAGAGCAGACTATAAAGTTCTGAAGAATTACCTACTGCAAACCTAGTAGTTAGCACTGAAACCTTAGCAGACACTGAGAACTTCATTAAAAGAAGCAGAAGATGTCAGAGATAGTGTTAGAAGATGAACTTCTCAGGTAGAAAGACACTTGAAATAGAACTGAGGAAGAACTGCCTCTCAAAGTAGGGTCTATCTTAATGACGTGGATGGAGTAAAGTCTTTGAAATTACAATTTGCTAACTATGCAGTACTCAAAATAAGAATCAGCATCTGCAAACATAAATTAATGATCAGAAATTATAATGTGCAAGTATGAATCTAGGAAAATTGAAAGTTGTCTAAAATGAAATGAATGCAACAGATGAACATTCTAGGAGTGAGTGGGATGAAATGAACTGACATTGGCCTGTTTGAATCAGAAAATCATTTCATTTACTATTCCAGTAATGACAGATTCAAGAGGATTGGAGTTGAATTCAACCTCAATAGGATATTTCAAGGTGTATCTTAAATTACAAAACTGTCAATGTTTGGATAATATCTAATCCTTATAAGGGAATCCAATCAATACAACTATAATTCAAACTATTTAGCAACCAGTAAAACAAGTTAGACAGAAATTGGATTCTTCCATTATTGTCTAACTGAAATTGATCAAACCCCAAATTAGTAGGCATTAATAATTAATAGCATCAGGAATGCAAAAGTTGGAAATAGATGAAGGAACAGAATTTGGAAAATATGGACTTAGTCATAGAAATTAAGCTTGGGATTGATTGCATGATAGAATTTTGCAATGACTACTTCACTGCAAATACATTTTTTTTTGACCAGCATAAAAGGTGACTATCTGCATGAATTTCTTGACATAGAACTCAAAGACATCAGATTGGTACCTCTGAGCGAAGAGACCATGGTGAAGCTCAGTATCAGCAGCGAAATAAGGGCAATAATTAATTGTACAAGAGACAATCAATTTCTCATATACATAAGTGAGATAAGTGAGAGCTGAAGAAACAAGTCAGTGTGAGTGAAAATATAACCTTGAATCCATCCCATCTGAATTTAAAAACTATCTCAAGAGTAGGTTTGACACATTCAACACTAGTGACAGAAGATCCCAAAGAGCTATGGGGTGACATGAAAATCATCATCAATGAAGAAAGCCAGTGATCATTTAAAAGAAAGCAAGAAAATATCAAAGTGGATGACTCTGAAAATTGCTCTTAATTGTAAAGTACTTAAAGCAAATGGAAACAATAATATCAAAGAGCTGAACAGAAACTTCAAAAGGGCAGCTCGAGAAGACAATGCCAAATAAATGCGCAAAAACCTGCAACAGAAAACCAAAAAAGAAAAATACCTATTTTAAGACAAAAGAACTAAAGAAATATTTCAAGCCTCTTGTTGTAACACAAAAAATTCTGTGGGAAATTATCAATTGAAACAGGAAGCAGCAAGAAATCATAGAAATAAAATCTGAGTCATTGTACCAAAAAGAACCAGTTAGCATTCAATAATTTCAAGATGTAGCATATAAGCAAAAGCAATCGGTGCTGAAGGAAGAAAATCAAGCTGCACTGAAAGCATTAGCCAAAATCACAGCTGCAGGAATTGATGGAATACTAATTGAAATGTTCCAACAAGTTAAGAAAGCACTGCAAGCACTCACTTGCCAATGGCCAAAATTTGGAAGACTGCTCCTTGGTCCACTGATTGGAACAATTGCACCTACTACGAAAAAATATGGTCCACCCAAATTATCAAATTATATAACAATATATTTGTTATCTCACGCAAGTAAATTTTTTTGCTTAAGATCATTCAACAATGGTTGTAGTAAATTGATAGGGAGCTTCCAGATGTTGAGTTGATAGATATGTGCATCATAGAGAAGAGGATGTAGGACAAGGGATATTACTGCTGACTTCAGATGAATCTTGGCTGGAGCAGAAAATAAAATAAAGAAGCTTACTTGTGTTTTATTGATTGTACCAAGTTATCCTGCTGTGTGGGCAATAGAAAACTATGGTAGTCTTTAGAAGGTGGAGATGGAATCGCACAACACTATATTACTTATGCAGAACCTGCACAGAGATCAAGAGGCAGTTTCGTGAAAAAATCTGGGAATATATCATGATTTCAAATCAGGAAATGTGTGCGTCATGGTTGTATCTTCTCTCCATATTTATTCAATCTGTATGCTGAGCAAGTAATGAGAGAAGCTGGATTATATGAAGGGTGCAAAATCAAAATAGGAGGAAGTCTTAGTAGCCACTTGAAATATGCACATAATGCCATCTTGCTTGCTGAAAATGAGCAGAGGACTTTAAGCACTTTCTGATTAATATCGAGGAGTGTAACCTCCCATATGACTTAGAACTCACTGTAAAGAAGCCCAAATCCTCCCAACAGTACCACTAGTTAACATCATAATAAAGGGAGAAAGAATCGAAGTGAACAATTATTTCATCTTGCTTGGGTCCACAGTGAATGCTTATGGAAGCAGCAGTCAAGAACTCAAATACCATAGTGAATTGGGTAACTCTTCTGTACAAGACCTCTTTGAATTTTTCAAAAGAAAGGTTATTTTGAGGACTAAGGTGTGCCACATGCAACTAATAGTATTTTCAACTGTCATTTATGCATGTGAAAGTGGGATATTAAATAAGAAAGACTGAAAAATTATCAGTGCATTGGATTTGGTGCTGACCAAGAATATTGAAATAATTCTGTCAAAAGAATCAAGAAATATCTCATCAAATTACAGCCTTACTGCTGTTCAGTGGGAAACAGTGAGATCTCATCTCATGTGATGCAATGTCATGCCATGCAGGCAGGACCAGTCTGTTAGTTAGATAATCTGTTGTTAATTTGAGATTTATGAATGAAGGAGTGGTGTTTATCCTGTCAGTCAAGTCGCAGCTTGATGACCTCATTTGTAGGTGCTCAGGAGATAAATAGTAGCTTACTGGAGAAAGGACACACACTAACTTCCTATGAGGCATTTTTGTTGATAAGCTGTATGGAGACAGACTGATGGCAGCCAGAGCCTTGGAGGTGGAGGAGCCAAGTGCAGACTTATGCCAGTGCAGAGATGCTTCTGCCACCACTAGATCCACAAGACTTTTCACCTACTGTGCTGTGATGTTTCTGCATCCAGTGTCATTACATGGCTGTGTTAATCTAAAGATAGGTTTATGGACTAATATTATCATATGGGGTAATATCGGACCTAGTTACCTTATCTGAACTTTCTCAATATACAATTGTTCATTTATATAAAACTCTCTCACATACATATGAGTGTGTCTATGAATTTGTTTCTGGCCACACTGGTGCAGCTTCTGGAGGACAACAAGCTCAGTAAAGTATTGGGGCAGTGAAAAAGAAAGAAGACCTAGGAAAAAAATAGATTCACATGGTTGGTTGCATTGATTGGTTCATAACATACGTACAATGTGACAATGTCACAGGATCAGATAGTGTTTACTTGTGTTGTATGTAGAGTAACGATGGATCCTAACTGAATCCATGACACCTGACAACGTAAGATAGCATGCTCAGCCGCTATCCTTAGAAATTTATGTATGTACCATTTCGAACATCCCATTAGAATGGTTGCTTTTGTTTTCAGAACAGTACTGAGAGATTCACTCCAACTTTGATGAATTTTTGTATGTTCTTCCTTCAGTTTATGATGTAGGCCTATGGCACAGCCAGGCTACTTTGGGAAGAAAGTTGGATTCATTAAATAAAATGTTGCTAAGTATCTCTGTTCTGACTGACAGGCCTATTTCAAGCAATGGGTTTTAATTATAAAATTATTGATTATAATTTCTATACTTCTTGCTATTCTACTAAAGAAATAAGGGTCAAGCCTTTAAATTAAAGAAGCCCTAGTGGCCTAGTGCGTAATGTGTTGGGCTGCTAAGCAGAAGGTTAGCAGTTTAAGCCTATCCACTGCTCCTAAAAAGAAAATTAAGGTCCCCTGCTTCTGTAGGACAATTGTTCTCTTTCCTGTAGTTTTGTTAGGAGTCAGAATTATATCAACGGTGGTGGATTTTCTTGTGATTAGATAATCTTTAGATTTAGCATTTTGCAGAATCAATTGAGATTGATGAAAGTTTTCTAAACCATTGTTTTATTTTTCACTAAGTGTTAAGGAATAACAACGGAACCTCATAGTGATGGACACAGAACCCAAAGAGTTTTCCTTAAGTGGAAGCTACACAATTTGAGCCAGATAGACGTGAACATTTCACTTCTGCTTTTGTCACTTATCTATCCTTAACCATTCATTCACATCATGTCCTTCTCGATGTCTAAGTAACTTAAAAAACTCATGTAAGTTTAGCATAGAGCATAATCATGTAGTTTAATATCCATATGTTGTGACAGCGTATCGAACCAAGAGATTCAGGAGTTTTACCTGTATGACTCCATTGTTTGACATTTTTGCAACAGTGCAGCATCCATAACTTTTAAATGTATGTCCACCCTTTTATTTGGTGACTGTGAGTTAGAACCAATTTGGTAACCATGGATTCGATATTCTTTGCATTAGTTAGTGTTTAATGCCGCTTTTTGTTCTTATTAAGCAATTTTTCTTTCAAATCAAAGAAAATGGCAATTATAACTTCACTCTACTTAATTATTTCTCATTTTTGCCTCCCCTCCCCATCACCACAAACTCTAGAGTCTGAGTTCTCAACCGTGAGGGTGGGCTAAATGTCTGAAGGAAGTGGAAGCTAAAATATAGTTAGAAAGAATATATATATATATATATATATATTCATAAACTTGTTACTTATGTTGTCTTTATCTAAGTCTAATGTGAGCCACCTTCTCGGAGGGGATTTCCCATAGTTGTAAATGATATATGATTACTACGTCAATTGGAAAAGGCTAGAAACTGCTGCTCTATAATATTGATTCTCCTATTAGAAGTTGTGCATTAGGGACCACAGATGTGTTCAGAACAATTTTATTAGTGTCTCAGAGAATAATTACACAATTCCATAGTCTTTCATTTAAGGTGAAATGATAATCACCACAGTGTAACTAAAACATTTAAAATTTTTTCTCTAAGACATTTACATTCCAGATGGATAGGTGTTGTTGCAGTTCAGTTCTTTTGACTCATGGTGACCTCATGAATACAGAATAGAACTGCTCCAGTGATGGGCTTCAACAGGTTTTTTGTTGAGTTTTGAGAAGCAGTTATTAACATGACACTTGTAATTAGGATTCCCTTTAGTTAGTTGGCTGGGCAGTCGATATAAGATTTCTCATACTATAAATTTTAGGGGAGCAGAAAACCTCACCTCTCTTCTGCAGAGCAGGAGATATAGATTAAGGGAGGGCTTCTGGGTTAAAATGGATAGATCAATTAAGAAATGATTATCATTTTAGAAAAAAATATCATAGTATCTTTAACTATCTTGGTAGCAGAACTGAAGGGAGAGCTGGTATGATTTCCTAATTAAAGGATGAACTGCATAGTGTGAGAGAAAGAAAATAATCAAAGATGATTGAGATATTTATTAAGTTACTTATTCTTAATAGTGTTATTACTGACTTTGATTACCATAAACAGGAATGTAAAAAACAGAAAAGGGAGCCTTATTAAAGAACATCAGGGTTCATTTTTATACATGATAAATTTTTATAGGTCTAGTGAACATTCATAATTCCCTGGATGATGCAAATCACTAGCACTAGACTACTAGTTAAAAGCATAGTAGTTAGAACTTACTCCAAGGCACCACAGAAGGCAGGCTTATGGTCTAGTTCTGAAAGGCAGCAGCCTTGAGAATCCTGTGGGGCAATTCTACTCTGGACATACTGGTGATTAGATCAGGTTGACTAGATAAACAAATCCAGAGACACTACTCATATGTGTGCAAAGAGGGCTTTATATCAGAAAGTAATTGTATAATGAGAAAACATGCAAGTCCAGTCCAGATTAAGTCCATAATTCTTATATTAGCCATACATCCAATACTAGTCCATAAATTCTTCGTAAGGCTCATGCAGCACATGCAGTAATGCTGACTGCAGAAGATTATAGGCCAATCGCTAAAAACTCTTGTGGATGCAGTGTTCATAGAAGCATCTCAACATTGGCGTGAGTCTTCACAAGGCTCCTCCAGCTCTCTGAGTGTCTATTCCACAGAAGGGTGAAGCATAGAGAATGTACCCTTCCTTCAGGGATGAAGAAAGGGAGTTCCCCGAATGCTCCTGAGTAAGCCATGCCCACAAGGAGACATCTTCATCTGTGACCCACCCCTTCATAGTTTTTATCAAATTGACATGAAATTGTGCAACTATGACAACTGGGCTGCCATGATTTGGAAAACACTTCAAGGAAATTAAAAATAAAAGCAGAAGGAATCCAAATGAATTCATTGAGTAGCTTTTGGATTATGTATGTGTCAAATTCAGTACTATAGGGTTGATTCTGGCAGGAAAGAACTGATCTGTGAGTTCCGAAGGTTATAAAACATTATGGAAGTAGAAAGTCTCTAATCCTGCATAGGACTTGGTCATTTAAATTGACCACCTTGTTAGCAAACCAACACATAACCCAGTTCACTCCCAGGACTCTAGGTGAAGTATACCATACTGGATTTTAAATAACACTCATGGCTGTATTTAAAATGTTGGTATTGGGGCTGAGCCCAGGCGTGGGGCTGTGTCCCGGTTATGTAGTGATTGTGCATAGGCCTGCGGCCCACTGGGATGGAGGTTCAATTCCAGCAGCGGCTCCACAGGAGCAAAGCCTGGGCCTCCTACTCCCACCGCCAGAGGGCAGTGATGCCCAAAAAACAAAACAAAAAAATGTTGGTATTGTTAGCTTATTGTTGGCATTTTAACACTATTAGAATTAGTACGATCATGAAAAAAGCAAGATTTGGACTAAGAATCAAGTTGCAACATCTAGCACTAAAAGATTAATTGAGGGGCTGAGCCCCGGTGGCATAGAGGTTGAGTGCAGGACTGCGGCCCACTGGCTTGGCGGTTCAAATCCAGCAGCAGTTCTCCAGGAGCAAGGCTGGGCTTCCCGCTCCTGCAGAGGGCAGTGATGCCCCCCCCCCCAAAAAAAAAGATTAATTGATTAGAAGGGTCATGTAGCAAGTATCTAGGGTAGGTAATAGGTTTAAGATAGGGAAAGTTACAGAAGCATAGAAGCTGATTTCTGAAATTTGATATGTTTAGTTAAAGTAACAGCAGTTTACTAATCCCATGTATCTCCTTCCTTAATTGCTGTTTTTAATAACAATGTAATAAACATATTTTAGTTGGAGATGACATGATAGAATTGTGTAAAACCAAAAACTACAAGCTCCCAAATGCTTTTATTTTCATCTACACAAAAGGATTTCAACACAGGTGGATTTCTCCAGGTGGAAGACACATAAATGCAATTGATTACATCTGTGCAAAGAGAACCCGGAGAAGCTCAATCTGAGCAGCTCGAATGAGACCAGGAATCAAGTATGAAACACACCATCAATTGCTCAAATGGAAATTGAGGTCGAAGTTACGGGAAATTAAAACAAGTACACAGGAGCAAAAGTACAACTTTGAATGTATCCCACCAGACTTTCAGAAACTTCTCAAGAATAGATTTAACACATTCAACATTAATGACAGATGACCTGATGAGCTGTCGGATAACACTGAGAACATTGTCGGCGAAGAGAGCAAAAAGCCATTAAAAAGACAAGAGACAAAAGACCAACATGGGTCTGAGAAGAGACTCAGAGACTTTTTCAATATCCTGCAGTAGCCTAAGCAAATGGAAGCAATGCTAAAATCAAATAATTGAACAGAAAATTTCAAAGGGCAGCTCCAGAAGACAAAGTCAAATATTACAACCAAATGTGCAAACCAAAGAAATGAAGGACATTTTCAGTATGTTTTAAACTGAAAGAGATAAAGAAACCAAGCCTCAGATTGCAACATTAGAAGTCTCTATAGCAAAAATGTTGAACAATTCAGGAAACATTAAAGGAAGATGGAAAAAATCCAGATTCACGGTATCAAATATAATTAGTGCACTCAGCCATTGCAAGAGAACCAATAGTACTGAAAGAAGATCCCAATTCTACCTTACAAATCCGGCTAGAACAGAGGATGTACACTCGTACAGATAGGAGGCGGAAAACGGAATCCATGACAGATGATCCCTTCAGGACCAGTGGTGAAAGTGGCAATACTGAAAGGATGGAGGGAAGGTAGTGTAGAAAGAGGGAACCAATTATAAGGATCTACATATGACCTCTTCCCTGGGGGACAGAAAACAGAGAAGGAAGTGAAGGGAGACATCAGAGAGTATAAGATATTACAAAGTAATAATACTTTATAAACTGTCAATGATTTATGAGGAAGAGGGAGCAGGGAGGGAGGGGGGAAAGAATGATGCCAAGGGCATAAATAGAAAATATTATGAGAATGACAAAGAAAATGATGTACAAATGCATGCTTGACACACAATGGACTTATGTATGGATTGTGGTAAGAGTTGTGTGGACCCCCCCAATAAAAGGATTTTTTAAAAGAGAGAAATAAATATTTTATAATATATACTTAAAAAAAGCTGAACTGAAGATAGTAGCCAAAAATGGCTCTAACAATGGATGGAACCGATTTTACACCTTCAATTAATTGAAATATTTCAACAGGATGCTGAAGGACTGGAAGCACCCAACTGCCTATGTCCCAAAATTTGAAAAACAGCTAACTAGTCAATTAGTTGAAGAGATCCATATTTTTATCCATTCAAACAAAGTTACCCCAACAGAATACTCAATTTATGGAATAATATCATTGATATCACATGCAAGTAAATTATCATTGTTGTTGGTGAAGATCTTTCAACAGTGATTTCACAGTACATTGACAGAGAGTTGCCAGAAGATTAGGCCAGATTCAGTAGTGGACATGCAAGTCAGATTCTCATTGCTGATATAAGATGAATCTGGTCAAATCAAAAACAGAGAATGCCAGGAAAAAAGGGTTATTTGTCTTTTATTGTACTATACAACGGCATTCAACTTTGGGGACCATAGAAAACTATGGAAAGGCTTCAGAAGCATTGGACTTCCAGAACACTTCACTGCAGAACATGTATCACAGAACCCATTGGTGAATCAAAAGGCAAAAGCAACAATACTATGTGATTTAAAATCAGGAAAAGTGAGTGTCCCTGTTTTCTCCAATGTATTAGTCTGGGTAGACTAGAGAAGCAGATTCATAAAAACACATGTGTATATGAGAAAGTTTTATATAAAAGGTAATTGTACATTATGAAAACATCCCAGCCCAGTCCAGATCAAGTTCATAAGTCTGATATTAGCCCATATAACTGATAGCAATCTATACAGTTTGCCTCACATTCATGAAACACATGCAATGATGCCAAAGGCAAAACTACCACAAGCCAGTTGGCAGAAGGTCTTTGGTCCAGTGGTATAATAAGCATCACAGCACTGGCAGGAGTCTCCACGTGGTTTCTCTAAGTCCAAGTTTCTGGCCGCATCAGAGTAGGTCCATGTGACTCCTCCTCAGGGACGTCTCCCAGGGAGCCAGTCTTGTCAGTGAAGTGTCTCCAAGGGAGTGAGTGTTGTCAGTAGAGCATCTCCATGGAGGGGAACCCAGAGAGATAGTGTCTCCACCTCCAAAAAGTAATTACCACATTTCCCAGAATTCTCAAGGGAAGGCCATGTTCACACATAGGTCTCATTGGTTATCTCCAGGTTGATAAGCAAGACTACATCCCTACACTCTTAATCCTCAAATTGACACCAGAATAGGTGACTGCCATATCCCATCATTACAGTCACTCAATTTGTATGCTGAGCAAATAATCAGAGAAGCTGGATTATATGAAGGAAAATGCAACATCAGGATTGGAAAAAGGCTGATTACAACCTGGGATATTCAGATAGCATAACTCTGTTTGCTGAAAGTGAGAAGGGTTTTAAGCAGTAGCTGATAAGGATCCGAAATTGTAGCTATCTATCTGGATCACAACTCAACATTAAGAAATACTAACATCCTCCTAAGTGGACCAGTCGGTAGCCTCATGGTAAGTGGAGTAAAGATTAAAGTTGTCAAGGACGTCCTCTTGCTTGGATTCTCAATCAAGGGTCAAGGAACACTAGTCAAGAGCTCAAAAGACAAATTGAATAATTTAAATCTGCTGCACCAGACCTCTTTAAAATGCTGAAATCAAAGATGGTAATTTGAAAATTAAAGTATACCTTATCCAAGGCATCATATTTTAGTTGCCTCATGTATAAATATGCAAGCTGTGCTCTGAATAAGTAAGAAGAAGAAGAAGGGACACATTTGACTTTCGAAGCTGGAGAAGAATATCAAACCTACCATGCACTGACAAAAGAACATATTTGTCTTGAAAGAAGTACAACTAGAATGCTCCAGAAGCCTCTCGCCTACTTTGAATATATTCTGAGAGAGACCAGTCCTTGGAAAAGGACATGGTGCTTATAAAATAGAAGTACAAGAAGTACAAGAAAAAGCCCCTCAATAAGGGGAGGTGCGATTGAGGCTACAACAACGATGTCAAAATGATCACGCGTTGTGAGGATGACGCCGGACAGGCCAGTGGTTCCTTCCGTGATACATCCAGTCCCTGTGATTAAGAACAGACCCGAGGTTATCTATTCAGAACAACAACAGAAGACCACACATTTCAGCAGTGATTTTTTTAGTTAGGTTAAATATATTTACTGATTTTAAGTTAATCCTTTTTTTAATGCGCCTTCAGCAGTGACTAGAGAAAAGCTATAGAAGCTATCCATATGTAAGCAATACAAAGTTCATCTTCTTCATTGTTAGTAAAAGTGAGATCAAAGGCAGGGAAGTAGTGGGAAGATAAGGATCAAGCCTTCAAGAAGAGTTATAATATATGAAAATTTAAGAACAATTTGTCTAGTTCTATTAGCAAGAAGAAATAAGCCACAAATGTGCATTTTGAAATGGTGTTAGGCATGCAGCATATAATATTGGAACGGAGTGGGAAAAGTACTAAATATTTACTTGTTGATTTTGATTTAAAGAGCCTTCTATTTTCTATACATGTCTTGTTGGCATGAAGAGTGAAAGCATCATTTAATGTACTTTAATATCAGCCCTGTCCATGGAGTGTTCATGGAGTCCTTGAAGCAGGGGTATCATTTAATAAAAATGTAATTCATCTTGCCTAATGCCATTCAATGAAATTGTCATTTGGTGAGGCCATCATTAATTACTCAACTGGCAGAAATAATTATTTTTAGATATTTTGCTTTTGGCAGCTCAGCAAAAAGAAAGCAAAAATTGCCTCTGCAGAATAAGCAACTGGGGGTTTCTTTGTAGTCAGCATTTAAAGGTGACTTCTGATCTGTTGTTAAGACACACTCCTCTGGAAAAAAGCATATGGCACTTTCTCCTCCTCCTTTGCTTACTTTACAATTCATTCATAGAAAAATTAGAGGCTCAACAACAGCATATTTTCAACCTTGATGCTTGCTCCCTCTCTCCCTCCCGCTCTCGCTCTCTCTCTCTCTCTCTTTTTCATAAAAAACTGCATCAAAAATGACACTGGTGCAGTGGGATTTTACTTTCTCCTTACAGAGCAAAGATGTTGCTGATTATACAGATCTGAAAATGAAAACACTGAGATAACATTTTTAAAGGATCCAAGTCTTAAAAAAGAATGTCTGAAAGCTAGAAATTGAAAAACCTTTGAATATGTATCATGATATTAAAAGTCTTCAATCCCTATGTGGGGCTGAGCTTTGATTTATAGCTAATTTTCTCCTTTTTCTCACTCATACTTGACATAAATAGCACAAACTTGGAAATGCTAGGTGAACATCACTGTAGCACTGCTCTATTGCCCTAATTCATATGAACTGCATATTGACAGAGCTACCTTAGAACCTTCACTGACATAGCGTGAGTTACACACAGTTGTACAAAAGCCATTGGCCATGTCTGTTGTCTATAAGAATCCTATAAAACAGTTGAATTTTGTGTTTCCAGTTCACCCATTTAAAAAGCAATAATTTGCATTATCTTATTCTGGACTTGTTTATAATCTTGTGTTGCCAAGTGAGCTCAATGCTCAGTTTCTGAGATATCAACTTTGTTCGTCAATAAGAAAACACTAGGTTGCATGTGGAAATGTCTGTTCCTCCTTCCTAAAGGAGCAGGAATACATCCATCGTATGCTACATTGAAAAAGGAGCTTTCAGGGCTACCAACCTTACAGTGAGGTTGAGGAGAAGTATGCTTCTCCTGTATAAGAAAAAAATAAAACTTTTGGAAGGACACTTAATTTTTATATCCACTACAAGAAAAGACTGCAGTTTTCACTAGTTAGAAGAAGTGGGAGACATAGGTGATCATAAGCACCTAAACTGTAGCACTTTCTCAAATTCAAAAGAAACTATCATTAAGTAATTGGTACAAAGTCACACTTTGATGAATTTAATTCTAGACTGAGACATCATTATCAGTATTACATTATTATTTTAAATTTAATATTGTTATTGTATAGTTTTACATGGAAACAGACTTATAAATATTCTTAACTATATAGAAAATTTAAGACCATAATTTTAATATATTTACATTTAATATATTTGTACAATATTACAATTTGGGAAAGCCAGCAAAGTGAAAATGGATTTCTGAAATTGTAAAGCTGAAAGCTAATGAAATAGACATAAAATAACAAAAACTAATATAAGCGTAGAAAGTTGGCCAACATCAAGCAACTAAGAAAATGTTTCAAGCTTATGCCAAAACGCATGAAAACATGGGAGCTGTTCAATTGGTTCTTGGAGATCTTGATTGAGCTTTGCCGTTCAAAGGAACAGAACATAACATGGTTAATTAAAACATAAAATTTCATATTCTTAACAACGTACTACAATTTAAGGAGAAAGCATATGCATCTATGAAGCAGAAGATGACAAAATGTGACATATAGAACTAGAAATGGAAAAAAGATAGATAAATTCAATAGAGACAAGATAAGAAAGTTAATGTAGAAAATCCAAAGCCCACCATACTGTTATTGAGTGGATTCTGACTCAATATAGTGATTCTCAGGTTATACATGTTTACAGGAGCAGACATTCAGCCTTATCTTTCTCTTGCAGAGTAGCTAGTAGATTGTCCCTAATGTTGGATAGCGGCCCTATGTCTAACTCATCTTAAGATAATGAATAAAAGCCCTTTAAAACACAACAGAATCAAGTATTTTAACAGATGCAGGAAACCCCCAAAGACTGAACATAGTTAACATGTTGTTAAGTTAAAAGTGCCTTCCTCTTAGCTCTTGGACAAAGGAGATATTGTGAGTGAGAGGTTGAGACAAGACAAGAAGAGCCACAGAAAGGTGATTGAGCTCCGTTAGGAATGAAAAGAAAAGAAGAGCTTTATTGGGGTAGAGAAGAACTCTGGAGACACAGCCGGGAGTGTAGAGAAAAGGACAGGAGCATTGATCCCGGGCTGTGTGGCAACCAGCAAGCAGGTTATGGATGTGCACCTGGTAGTAAGGCAGTGGGACTTATGTAGGGCTGGAGCCAAGGATGTAAGTACTGATAAGGGGAATGAGGCTTTCTGGTGTCCCAGTTGCAGGGTCTGAGTCAAGATATGGTCTGTGAGTACATCTTATCTCTCTGAGACCTGCTTCCTGGAACACTGAGTGAAGAGGCTGTATGGACCCTGCCCTGCAGGGGTTACAAAGTTCAACAGATTATCTCCTTCTTGTGAGGCTGGTGCAAAGGGGTGCAAGGGGCTACCTGGTCCAGGGGGCTGCATGGTTCAACCCAGCCCAAACAGTTACTTCATATAAACACTCTGCATTACTGAGTGTGACTTCTTCATGGGTTCTTCTTGGTTATAGTCTTTACTGAAACATATATACATGATTTCCTTTCATGGAACTATTAGCCAGCATCATACTGCCAATCTTTTACTTAACAACCAAATACAAATTTCTTTCACTACACAAGTGCCTGATTAGGACATGATCAGCTATTTATTAAATAAAAACTTACTACATTATTTTTCTTTTCAAAACTTGAGAAAATATCTCAAGTTCCTTAATACTAATTGGTTTTAGCCTTATTTGATCTCATAATTGCATGAAAATTGTGAAAAGATCAAGTAAAGCATTGTAGGGAGGGAGGAAAGGAGGGAGGAAGGAATAGAGGGAAGTGTGGCAGTCAGTCATGTGCTTATGTTAATTTTATGATTGAAATGTAGGGGTGGAATCTAGCCTGTTAATCTGGAGATAGCCATTGAGTAGCCAATGAGGCCCCCGTATGGGCATGGCTTTCTCCTGACACTTCTGGGAAATCTCGTGATATTTCCCTTGTGGAGATGAGACGCTCTCTTCCCAGTTGTTGGGAGTTAGTCTCAGAGACTATAAATCACGGAAAAGACAAGGTACAGCCTCCGAAAAGTTAGAGGAGCCAGCGGAGAGACCACACAGCTTTGGCCTGATGGGGGCAGACCTCCGAAGCTGGAGTGGCATGCTGTTGATGGACCCTGAGCCCTGGAAGCGAGGAGCCATGGGGAGACCCCTACCAGCACTGAGATTCTGCACTCACTGACCTGTGACTTCATGATTCGGAAGGAGACTTTGTAAACTGATTTTGGGCACATGGGTTAATATCAGACATATGACTTTGAATTGGACTGGGCTCAATATCCTGTTCCTCTTGTATATAAACCTTTTCCTTATATTCATATGCATGTCTTTGAAATTTGTTCCTCTAGTCTACCAGGACTGACACAGGAAGCAAGGAAGGAAAGGAGGGAAGGAAGGAAGGAAAGAAGGTAAGAAGGAAAGAAGGGAGGGAAAAAGAGAGAGAGGGAAGGGAAGAAGTGACAGAAGGAAGAAAGGAAAAAACCTAGCTTGCAAAAGACAAATGAAATAATCACATTTTTTTTAAAGAATCCCATTTATATAAACATTTAAAAAAGACCCTGATGAGCTGATAGCAATGACTCCAATATAATGAAAACATTTAGAAAATAAGGATGATGGCAGATGTCCAAATATGCTTGATAAAATTGATTTATGGATTGTTATCAGAGCTGTAAGAACTCCCAACAAACTGATCTTAAGTAGATAAATAAATAGAACTGTGGAAGGGACTCCCACTTTGGAAGAACGTTAAAAATGACTATTTAAAAAGGATGCATTGATCTCTAACAGGAGAATTGTTCACTGCTCCTATCTCTAGAAGCAAGAAAGGGAATCTCACTTCCCTTAAGAGAGAAGAGCATTGGGCTAAGCCCGGGTGGTGTAAGTGGTTGAGTGTGGGACTGAGGCCCGCGGGCTCGATGGTTCAAATCCAGCAGCGGTTCTCAGGAGCAGAGCTGGGTAGCGCCCACGACCACCAGAAGGCAGTGATGCCCCCCCAAAAAATAAAAAAGAGAGAGAAGAGCATGAATGAATGTGTGTTCTGGACTCTGAGATCTCTACACACAGCACCTCATTGAGACAAGTGATCGAGAGACTTGTGATTAGAAAAAGCGGTTTGCAGCAGAGACTGCAGCGCCAAAGAGCATGAGCAAGCCCCCTGGGCTTCCCGACACTGGAAAAGAAAGCCAAGGGCATTCAAGCAGGAGAGATGTTCCTGAAATGTCATCACTTTGTGCCTGTGGTGAGTCGTGGCTCCTGACTCCCCCTTGACCCCTTGCGATTTTTTTTGAGTCAGATTTTACGTTTAATTATGGAGCAAAGATACAAACATTAAACTTTTACTTTTAATGTTGCTGTACTAGTAGTGGTAAGTTTGATCTTGAAACCATTCGACAGGTAAGGTGATATTATCATACAGATTTTGTTCTGTGTCACCAGATGTTGTAGGGCAATACACGTGATTGAGTCATTTTATTTCAAATAATCTTTAAATAGAGGTGTCATTGGACTTATCATGGTACCTTAATTCTGCCTGAAGGAACTGCCTAAGAAATGGCTTTGCAATAAATAACGAAGCCAGTAGGTATATTCAGAAGTTGTAGGCTGGCGATTCTGCCAAGAGAGAGTCTTCACATATTATTTCCTTTTATGTTTATGTTTAAAATAGTATGGTAGACAAATGGTCAGGAAAATATTGATTTATATATCGTGGCTTTATCCAGTTTAGGCTAGCACTGAAAGACATCCCTTAGTATTTGATGGAGTTCCAGAGGACATGGAGGAAGCAGCAGTCAATTAAAAAAATTGTCAATTTTAAAATATCTTTAAATTATACATATTGAAAAATAATGATGGTGAGAATGGAACTCTTCATGGAAGGGCCTATATTCTAAACACCTTTATCCTATTAGAAATGTCACTGATTGGCAGTGTGATGCTGTGTCTTGTCAGTACTGCATTGATCTTTCCATTCTCCCTTCCTCTCTTCTCTCTGTTTTTCAAACACTGGACACCATTCTGGAACATTGTGCAAAGAATTAGAAATACAAAATAGGTATATAGTCCATGCTTTTGCTCCCCATAAATCCAACTCTAGATATGCATTGTGGAGTCAAACATTGCAAGACTTTGCAGCCTTTCACTGTGTATTTAAGCTAAATTAGTGCATTTTGCAATGATTGAAAGAAAGTGTTGAATATATGTATTCAAATATATATAATTCAAGTATACATCATTCAAATATATATATACATATATATGTCCAGATCTTGTTTTAAACCTATTTGACTCATAATAACTGTTTCCATCTTCTGAGCCGCTGCAATATGCCGTGCACATATTGTTCTTGTTTTCTCCGATTCTTCAATTGCTTTCTCTTCTCTGCAATACCCTACACTTCTCTTTCAGAGAGAAAAATACCATGTTTTCTATAAAATACCTCAAAAAATGAAAATTCTTTAAGTCCAATAGGTTTTAGTACTTTTCATCTATAAACAGATAAATCATCATACATATAAATGATCATTTAACCCATATTATATTCTTGCTCATATTATATATTCTCACTGGAAATTAGGTACTTAGAAAGAAAACCTTCTGTCTTAACTACCTAAGAGAGTTATATATGACTTCATCATATGTGCTTACATACATATGCATCAAGTTATTTTATTTCTAACTGAATTTATTAAGAATTATTGTGTATAGATTTTCAGATTAAAAAAGGACCCAAAGTTAAGTTTTCATTTTAGATATAGAATGAATAGTTTTGTGTATGTCCCAGATACTTGGCTAAAGTGATTTGCTGTTTATTTGAAATTCATATTTAACTATATATCCTGAATTTGACAATCTTCAACAACAATCAAAAAAATAAATAAACTAGGCAAACTAGATCAGTGTGTGCATATGCATGAGGAAATTTTTAAAGTCTGTATAAAATTCCATTTTTATACCATTTTTCCCAATATATTTTTGAAGTTCACTTGTGTGTACGTGTGTGTATGTATGGAGGAGACCTGATACTAATTTTAGGCTCCAAAACACTCTCACAGAGTGACAAAGAAAGGACCGCCTAAACCACGGACACTTGCTAACAGTCACTCAGATGTGATCAGATCAGAATATTTGCTGAAAATTTTTAAGTATACTCCTGGGGAAAAAATATACACTCTTGGGAAAAACACATGTCTGCACATAGTTGTGTTTTTTTGTAAGAAAAAATCTACTTCACACCCATTTTAATGGTTTCCCCTTTAATTAATATTTGACTAATTTGCCAATCCATGCACTAAAATGTGGGCATTTTTTCCATTACATTTGATCCATATCAAAAGTGCTGGATTTGGGGAAATATTTTCTGCCAAGATTCTGTATGTTCATGCCAAGTAATTTTCAATTGGTTTATAAGCCCACGTGTATTTTAAGTGAAATAAATACATACATTTTAGATTCCTTTAACCTTAACTCACTCAGATGGTTCAGAAGACATCCAACAAGCCTTTGATTCATGTTTTAGGTAATATAATGCTTACAGCTTTTGGAAGTCAGGAAGAAAGACATCTCATTTGCAAAGAATAAAAGGACCCAAATGTTCTAGCTCTGTGTATGCAATGACAGTGAGGGTTAGATTCTTTTGAGAGTAAAATTGAATTGAAACTCAGCTGAGGTGGTTTTAATAACCGCATTTAAATATTCAAACCTAATATTATTATAGCTTGCATTTAATATCATTATTTACACAGTCTTGGAACATACCAAACTTTTTAACCTATCCAATATATATGTCAAAAGATTAGTCTCATTTTTACCACCAAACATATGAAATTGTAAATTATTATAACTTATTTGATGCATTGAAAATTACTAATGGAAATGGAACTAAAGACCAACAGAAGCTACTAAGTCCTTTTTCAAAAGCATAGATTCAAAGTTTGGGGGAAAATAGCTTTCTAGATGTTACCTGTATAAACCCAAATTAAAAAAATATATTGAACATAATTTAGATATGACTGTCTTTGAAAAGTAGGTATGCAAGATAAGTAAGCCAACTTCTGAATTTGAATTAGTTTCAATAACCCCTAGCAAATCTGTCGGTAGAAATTCATTCTCAGGCAAGAAACTCGTTTTTGTTTTCTCCCAGAGTAAGGTGAAATATTTGGTGGGGAGGGACTTTCTGAGAGTTAAGATTGTATGTCAAAAGAGTTTTAATCCATTTGCATTTAGCAGCTGGGGAGGCTTCCAGCATCTTGCCTGCTGTTTGATTTTTGGTTCTCCTAGGCTATTTTCTGAGATATTTCGTGTTCCTCCTGCACAGCCCTTCCATTCCAATGTTGTTGCTAAGTGCCACAGAGTCAGCTCCCACCCGGAGCGACCCTGTGCACCGCGGAACGAAACACGACCTGTCTCTGCATCGTGTTCACAGTTATTCCAGCGCCTGGACCTGTGTCGTAGCCACGGAGTCAGCCATCCCCTCGCCGGTCCTCCTCTTTCTTCTTTCCCCTCCACTTACTAAACATGACGTTCTCTGAGGACTGGTCTTTCCTGACATGTTCACCTATGTAAGCAAAATAACAAACTCTGATCATCCGCACCTCTAACCACCCCTCTGACTGTACTTTTCCCAAGATATTTCTTTCTTGTCCTTTTGCCACTCTATGGTATTTTCGTGACGTTTCTCAGCAGCACCGCGATCCTCATACACAGATATTTCTTTCTTCCTTATTCACTGTCCAACTTCACATATGTATGAGGCAATGGAAAACACCATCTCTTGCATCAGCTTCATCATAGTCCTCAAGGAGTAACAGCTTTCATTATGATTACAGACACTCTGGGGCTGTATTCCTTGTAAACATCGATGCTGTATTGTTGGATAGGGAATTTCTTCTGCTGTTTAAGGACCATTTCTTTTCTGTATACTGGGGTATTTGTTACTTAAAAAAAATTAGACCGTAAACATTTTGTGATTACTTTTTTCTCTTACTCTCCATTTCATTTTTTTGCCGATTATGTGAAACTTGCATGTGTGTATTCTGTTCTGTTGATAATATTGGTCAGGGAGGCGAAACCTAGCTTTGTCCATTATTTTTACATCAAATCATTGATTGATGCCAGTGATCCTTTTTCAAGGATCTGAAATTAAATATTAGAAAATGCACAACCAAATAATTGAAGACTGGTAAAGAAAGAAGTGTTAGTTACTCTGAGAAGCAAAATATCACAACAGCTCCCACCATGCCACTTCAAAAGACGACAGCTAACAATCCATTGTCCTCCAGGTGACTCTGACTTAAGGGAACCCTGGACACAGTTCCTGAGGCTTTGTCAACCTTTATGCAGATAGCTAGCCTCATCCTTCCCACTTGGATTGGAGCCACTCCCTGGAGGTTAACAGTCTGATGCTGACTCCAGAGCTCTTTCTGCAAAGGCATCGATCCCCATTATTCAATTACCTATAAACTCTACATAATGAATGTTCCAGCTGTAAAATACTACAACCACAATCTGAAGTTATTACAGAAGCCATGTCACACAAAGTAAGCCTAACACATGGCTGTGGATGTATATAAATTACATGTTTCCATAAGATAGAGATACTGACAATTTGGGCTATGACTACGTTGCAGGCAGTGGGTATTTTCTCAAGAATCTAGCTGGTCATTCTCAACATTACATTCATTCAGTATTCAAGAGCAATACATTGGGGGACAATACATTGGGGGAAATACTCTTGAGGGTAAAATAGTTTTATTATACTCAAAAATGAGAAAAGAAGAGCATATCTGTTTTAAAGATATTACAATAATTTGCAGGCTTTATAACTTGGAGAACATTCTGTAAGTAAACATTTGGAAATATTAGTTTTTAAGTTTCAAGATGCACCTATAAGTACATATTCAACTACTTTTAGGACGCAGGGAAGTATATTATATTGGCAAATTCTAAGCTCACAGGTGGTAACACAAACTACCAATTAAGACTCTTCAATCTATAAAAAGAGTCATTGTGTTGATCAAACAAAATGCCTTCATAGCCACCACTGGCGACACTCAGACTAAGAGTCTGCGGACTTCCACTGAGCCAAATATGTGTCTTGAAAATGTTATTAAGCAAATGGATTATTTTGTAAATTGTGTTATTTAGACTTGACATTTGAGAATAAACCCACAGCTTTCATTATAATTATAGACACTCTGGTGCTGTCTCCCTTGTAAATACTGGAGCGCCTTCTCTGAAGCTTATATTTTACCTGTTCAAAATCGGAGGGACTAAAATAGGAATGCATTACTAACAAAATGTTAAATTGGCGAGGGTGTTCATATCATTGATTTAAAATCTATTTTTATCAATATATTTAATATTAGTATTACACTATGCAACCTACTAGAATCATTCTTTCAGTCCATCAAGGACAAAAATGTTTTCTTGACTCTGGTTGGGTTGCTTTCTTGCCCATCTGATCCTGATACTTGTGAAAACATTAGTTTTTCATTTGTCTTGATATAATTATTCTGCATTCTCTCACTCATGAACTAAATGATTCTCCAGTGTGCATGCTCTTTTATTAACATTCATGGTTTTAATTACAGCTTTCATCACAAAGCCTGACTTTTAACCACCTGCAATACTTTCACAAGATGTTTTTTTTTTTTCATTCCTATTGTGATGGATAGCAATGCTGTAGATAGTTTACTTTAGGTTTGGGCTTTTTGTTCCATTTATGCTAATGATAAATTCTACATGTCTAACATGCTACTTAGGGTAGAATTCAGTGGAGTTAATTATATCCCCTGCATAATGTAATTCTGAACTCACTGAGATGAAAATAGCATTAGAATTTTCTGTAATTTCATGTTTGCTCTCTCATTACTTCTGAGATTCAAATAGATTTAGTTTAGGTGACCTGAAGTTCAGGGTTTTCCTCAGTGAACTGAATGAATTAACCCTGCTTTCCATTTAGCTATGGTGTTTATAAACTGACAGTGAAAGGCGATGCCAGGCTCCTTGGTGTAGGAAGGCAAGCACGATCTTCATCAGTACCACTACAACTTCACTGGCTTGCGTTGTCCTTTTTCACTGGTTCTTTGTTTATGGACTTCAAATCACAAAATAAGCCTCAATAATCTTTAGGTCAACCCGGATGGGGCCAGGTATTCTTTGAGTTCAAATATTTGATGAGAAAATATCAAAAGAATGAAAAAGGATTATTTTTAAGCAAAGAAAGCCTACATCTTTATTTACTAACTATTTGGGCATTTATAATAATAAACACTATTTTTACAAGCAGCAATGGAATTTTTTTCTAGGATTCTTTATGATCACAGTTTATAGCAAAACAAAGATCTTGGAATGAGCTTCCATTGATGTCATTGGTCAATTTACACTATTCATACCTGGACAAACGACCACAACTGTCTTAGACTCATAGGAGAACTGGAGACAATACTGACCTCACTAGTATTATTGGTTGCTGTGAAGATCAAGTATGATAATCCATATTCAAGTTCTTTAATAAAATTAGAGTTTTTACTGATAAATTTTGCCTTTTCTCACTAAAAGTGATTGTGCTGGCTAACTTTGCTGGAATGAAATTTATTAATATGGCTCTATGACCCAAGGCTCTTTAAGTCCCACCAAATGATTGGGTGGTACTATACAAACAGGGTGTGAGTGACACTGAAAATGGGGAAAGCCCATGACCATCAGAAAAGGATGGTCCAGGTCTCTGTCTGAAATGGCAAAGGCCCAAACTATGAGGCACCAGAGATTTGCCTGGAGACTATGGCCCAGACAATCAGTCCTGATATTATTGGATTCGTAGAAAGGGCAAAAGATGGATTCCCTGGTCCTTGGAGGCAGAGACCAAGGGGTCATATGCCTGAAAGACTGAGGATCAGAGGGAGACTTGACTACTGGTTAATGAGAGGTATTGTTGTATGATTCCATACAAACTATTTAATGTATCCTGACCTCTGGTAACCTACTAACCACCAAAATTGACTCACATATTTGTGAATATTTTTCTGTATGGACAGAGCAATGGGATTAATAGACTCAGAATAGAAGTAGAGTGTTATGACAGAATGGTTGGTAAAGGAGGATGTTGCTTGGAGGTATGTGAGACCCATACTTTGTGACAATAGAGAAACCCAGGGAAATCAGATATGGTCTCTCATATGATTTCTTGTGGGAGCTTCTCTGAATTGTAGATCCTGAGAACATCCCAGGAAGTTTCCCTGAAAGGAAAACAAAACCGCACTTCCACTGAGAGGATTCCAACTCCTATTGACCCAATGGAACCAAGGAGAACTGCCTTTGTGGATTTTTGAGACTGTAAATCTTTAAGAAGGCCAAACTTTTCTCCCCGGGGAGTAAGTGATGGCTTCCAAGGGCCCATTTTGTGGTTAGCAGCCGAAAGCGTCACCCTCTAACTACCAAGGCTCCTATGCCCCCTTGTCTTGTGGGTAGACGCCATTGAGTCCATTCTAACTCAGAGAGATCCTACAAAACCCAAAGCTAACCAGTTCCCATTGCTGCACCATCTTTGCAGTGGTCCTGGCATTCTGAAATTCTACAGAAGAGTCTCCATTGACTCACACTACGCTCACTGCCAGACACGTTATGTTAAAGGTAGAAATTAGAAAAATAACAGATCCCTCCTGAAATTCTCTGGATCTTATGCCACCTATGTACTTCTACCTTGAGACAGATGGGTCAGCAACTTGCCATGTTTCCCCAAAAGGTCACAATTTTCATTTTACTGCATCAAAATCACATCTGATCTGGCGAACCCGACATTAACAGATTCATGTTTTCTGTCATTGTTGACATTGGTAGCCAGATTTTCAAACATTCTAGTCACTAGGTATCTTTTTGTAATGTTCCTCACATTGTGAATGCTACTTTTATATTGGTAGATATCATCCTGAAGTTGGAGAATGTATTCTCCACATCTCCAACCTCACCTTGGAGATTTATGTTGTGATCCATAACTAGACTGCAAAATAGAGTCATATAGTGCTTTAATTTTCTTAAAATGGCAAATAATTATGTATTTTCATTCAGATTTATAGAAATTGACTGACTTTTATTATGGTTAATTATTTCTGTAGAATTGTAGCAATAGACCAAACAACCTGAAATATGCTATTGTTAAGTTGGAACTTGCCCTTTGTTCCAGAGCTCATCTTCTGACCCAACTATGGTCCTTCTTATGGTATAATGATGCTTTGGAAGACAAATGCAGGCAATTGTCACAGGAATAAAAGGACATTAACTGGCTTCCTCTACGATCACTGCACACATTCCTGGAGCTAGAGAAATTCTTCAAGATCCAACATCAGTATGTGATTGAGGCACCTTAGTGGTATCTAGAGATTCCACACTTGTGTTCAAGGTGGAAAGAACCCATTTTAGGCATGCACTATTGACAGAAGTGATATGCATACATTATGACCAAGGTATTATTAGTTCCAGTCATATTTCTGCAATTCTGTTTTTGATGCTGGTTTTATGTAGTGCTCATCTGGTCTTAAGTTGCACATGGGTCACATTTCCCCAATTACTAGGTTCTTATCCAACTTATTTCTCAGTTCTCATCATAAGAGTTGACCGATCAAGCTAATTTCTTATGTATACTTCTACATAGACTGAAAGTATTTTCTAACTTCCATAGCTCTAGTTGAGAAACTTACTGTATTTCAGTGTTGATCCTACAAACTTGTAAATATATTTGGAATTTTATTTTATCTTTTTTCTTAAGTATAGATTTTATTGGGGGCTCTTACAGCTCTTATAACATTCAATACTTTGTTCATATTAAGCATACTTGTACACGTTACCACATTAATCTACAAACATTTTCTATTTGAATCCCCCCCCACCAGCATAAGCTCCTCTTTCCCTCTTTCCTCTAATTCTTTATTTTTTAAAATTCCAACTCCCCATATCTCCCCTTCCTCCTTCCCCTCCACCATGAGCTCTCAGTAATTTACAAATTGTTATTACTTCTTCATATCATACACTGACCAATGTGTTGCTTCGCTCACCTAACCGCCCCCTCCCGTTGTCCACACCCCGGAGAGGAGGTCACATATAGATCCCAGAAATTAGTTCCCCCTTTTTACTCCACCATCCCTCCACCCTCCCAGTGTCACCACTCCCCACTAGTCTCAAGGGATTGTCTATACTAAAGTCCCACGTTTCTGACTCCAATGTACATCCCCTGGCCTAGCTGAATCTGTCTAGCAGAATTAGGATAATGATAGACGGTGGGAGGAAGTATTTGGGAACCAGAGGAAATTTGCATATTTCATTGCTACTACACTGTACCTACACTGGCTCATCTCCTCGCTGCAACCCCTCTGTAAGAGGATGTCACTTCATTTATTGATGGGCTTTGGGTCTCCAATCTGAACTCCCCCTCATTTATAATGATATATATTTTTAGGTCTTTGATGCTTGATACCTGATCCCTTTGACACCTCGTGGTCACACAGGCTGTTGTTGCTTCTTCCATGTGGGCTTGCTTTGGAATTTTGATAGTTGAATCAAACCTGACAACAGTCTAGATCAGTGGTTCTTAACCTTCCTAATGCTGTGACCCTTTAATCCTGTTCCTCATGTTCTGGTGACCCCTCCCCATCATAGCTGTAATTTTTCTACTCTTATGAATCAGGCGATTTTTTACCCCTGTAAAAGGGTCCTTCGACCCCCAGAGGGATTGCGACCCATAGTTTCAAAACTGCATGCATCCTTCATCTATTATGTAATATAAAAAAGAATCTAAGGTAATGGTACTTCCTAATTACCTACTTATTTCTAAATGAAATATGAGGTCATTTATGATCATCTAGTACACTAATGTTGAAATTAATGATGGGCTTAGCTACCAGATTCCCCCCTTCTTTTTTCTGTTTATTATACAAATATTAAGTCAAAAAGTATTTCTCCAAAATCATAAAATTCATTATCTATTAAATAAAAAATCAAAATATGAAGTGATTATCTCTCAAAGTACCCTGCATTTCAGTCTGCACTCTTGCAAAGGCAGTATTTTCACCTCTCAACCCTGGCCCTGAATTCTGTGCTCTCTCAGGACTTCTCTTGTGAATGGCAGTTTTCGCATCCAAAGGAGACTCAATTTATATTCCCTTTCAGTGTTCTTTGATCCTGGGAAACAAAAAGAAGGTCAATGGGACAAGATTAGGGATGTAGGTAGAATTGGAAAATGTTTGCCAACAAAATTCTCATAGTACTGTTCTTACTTCTCATGAATGATCAGTTTGCATTCTCATAATATGAATTTATTCCTAGGTTTAATGTTTCTGGTCTTGTACTCACAATTACAATGTCTATTTGCTTAAACCTTCTTCCTAATAAGTCTCCATAATCAACTTGAGTCTTTTAAGATGTATCAAGATAGCATCTTTGAGGATCCCCGAAAAGCAGTAGCCATAATTTTCTTAGCTGACCCCTCTCGCTTGACTTCAAATGATACAATAGATTCCTCCACTCCATTGCACAGGAATCCACTGTTTTGATTTGCCTTCTTTGTTTAAGAAGACCCCTTTGAGAACAAGACTAGAAGAGTCTTACTGCCATAGTGTGTTGCAAGTACAGCTGCTAAGCTCAAGGTTAGCATTTTGAAAACAACTAGTGACTCTGTGGAAGTACGATGAGATGTTCCACTCCTGTGAAGATTTATAGTCTCAGGAAACAGAGGAGCATGAATCTGAATCGTAGAGAGTTGATATGAATCTGAATCAAATAAATGAAAATGAGGCTTTTTTATTTAAAAAAAATGAAACTTAGATAAATGTATGGCAATAATGCCTTCTGTAACCATATGCTGGTTGCAAGCACATTTAAACATGTTTTGCATGCAGTAAATTCAACATGTGCATCTTTAACCTGGAACCTTAGCAACAATATTTTGTCATACTTGTGTGTATTATTCATTTATTTAAAAACAATGTAATGTGCTTTTTGTGAAAGGTTGATTTTCTCTTGACTATGCTCAAATTGTTCTTTGACATTAGTCATCTTAATAACAACATGCTAGCATTCTCTGTGGGCTCAACTTGTTCTTTTTCTTGTCAGAAGGGACTCTTTGGTACCCAACACCAGCTAGTTCCACCAGCTCCTTCTCTTCTCATCCTTGATTTTGAGTGATTGCTGACTTGTAGGTCTCTTTGGTTTTAAAGTAGGTCACTAATCGTAGGGGTAAGAACCTTCATTTTGTATGTTGAACTTCTTGTATGATAGATGTATTCATCTTCTATGATAGATAAATTGAAGGGTGAGGTTTTATTCTAGGTTTAAATAGTGTCTTAAGGCAATTGTCTCTGCAAGTCTTCTGGTGTCTGTTGTTCTGGTTTGTGGAGCCTTCTTTTCCCAACAAAAATGTGAGTTCTACTCCATATGTCTGTCTCTCACATTCTTTCTGTGACCAACTATGGTGGTCCCTATCATAATAGTACTGGTAGTCAGGCACCATCTAGTTCTGGTCTCAGGGTAGATGAGGTTATAATTTGTTTCTCCTCTGAGCTTTTGGTTACCATTTTACTGTCCTGGAAAGACTCCACTCACTTCACTTGTATGCAGATGGTCTTACTTTCTTTTAGAATAAGTATGCCTTTTTCAATAGATTATATAACTATGTTTGTTCTGCTATATGATAAATTATGCCCAATAGTTTATACAGTTGTCCTGAACACAATAAATGATTTTAATACCTATGTTTTGTTCAAATGCTTCTTTTTATCTAATGGAAACACAACCTCTTTTATAACTGAAGACATGCCAATTTTGATATCTATAAAACTCCATTGTTTTTTTCTACATTTGTCTTCCTCATCTATGACTCTTATAATATTTACTGAAATGGGTATGTGTCTTTTCATAATCCTCAAATATTGATGCAATGTTTTATGTTCAAGAGTGTGTCATTCATATGCTTATGGTAATTTTATGGTTGAAATATAGGGATGGAGTCTAGCCTGTTAATCTGGAGATAGCCATTGAGTAGCCAATGAGGCCTCTATGTGGGCATGGCTTTCTCCTGAGACTTCTGGGAAATCTCATGATATTTCTCTCATGAAGATGAGAAGCTATTTCCCCCATTGTTGGGAGTTAGCCTTGGAGACAATGAATCACACGCAAGATAAGATGGCAGCATCTGAGAAGCTGGAGTAGCCGGAGGAGAAGCCACACGGCTTTGCCCTGATGGAGCCAGGCCTCTGAAGCTGGAGCGGCATGCTGTTGATGGACCCTGAGCCCTGGAAGCAAGGAGCCATGGGGAGACCCCTGCCAACACCAAAATTCTGCACCCACTGACCTGTGACTTCCTGAGTCAGAAGGAGACTTTGTAGAATGATTTCGGGCATATGGGCTAATATCAGACTTATGACTTTGAACTGGACTGGGTTGGGATGCTTTCTCAGTGGCCCATTCCTTTTGTATTTAAACCTTTTCCTTATATCCATATGCGTGTCTATGAAATTTGTTCCTCTAGCCTACCTGGACTGACACAAAGAGGAACTCCATTCACATTTCTTAATTAACAGTAAAGATGATCATAAAATGCTTTTAATGATATTAAAGGCTAATATCTTAGTGACTAATATGATCATTAAGAAACACAAAAGAAGAGCTAATTCTCATCTCTTCATAAACTCTACTGTCAGGCTCAAATGATGTGGAGACAATGCATATGCCCATTTCCTTTATACTGGTTGTTTTATATAAGCTTGATCCTTTAAAACCAATGTATTCATTATTTGTATGGTGCAAAAAGTGCTCTGATATGATAGGAAGGGTTTTCCCACTGGGCTGGGATCTGCATGGTAGGTGATTGGGAACCAACAACAAGTTTCCAGGAGAAAGACTGGGTTTTCTACTCCCTTAAAGAGGTGCCGTCTCTGAAACCCACAGAATGGGAGGTGCACGATGAGTCAATATGGACTTGAGGGCAGTGAGCGAGAATCACTATGTTGTTTTAAACCTTTTGCATTAGACAACTTTGTCCTTTCAGACTTCTTTTACCCCCTAAAGTTATGAAAGAATCCAATTTGGGACCCGTAAGTAGACCAACACTATGTTTTAGTGTACATAAGTCAGAAACATTGAGTCATCACCTCCAGAAGAGGATGCACTTAGAGGAGAGCTATATTGAGTGATTAGCACTGTCCTATTTCATATGCAGTGTATTCATCTGAGAGCTCTAGTGGAACTCTTGGGTAATAATTGCACTGCTCACTGCAATTAGCACTTCAACCCCACAAACTGCTCCTCAGAGAAAGATGAGGCTATCTGCTCTCATTGGCTAAATGAGTGAATAGAATCACTATTTGCCATAAGGGACGTGAGTTATAATGCTCTCTATCATAAAATAATAATGTCTGTAAAGTGAATCTCTCTCTGTCTCTCTCCTTTGACTTTGGATGCCCTAATCCCTGGTGCTGGTGTAGTGGTTATGCATTGGGTTGCTAACTCCAAGTCCATCAGTTCAAACCCACCAGCTTTTCCACAAGAGAAAGATAACGCTTTCTTCTCCTTTAAAGAGTTACAGTCTTAGAACCCCCTAAGGGCAGTTCTACTCTACCATGAGGGCTGTCATGAGTCAAAACTGACTCAAAGGTCATGAGTTTGTGCTGCTGTTTGCAAGAATATTGGTTGTTATTGTTGTTGTTAAAAGTCATACAATTCATTATAGAATATGTTTAATGTTAAAATGGATAGGAACAGGGCCATGTTTGAAATTTTTCTGTAGCTGTAGGTGACTGAAACTTAAAATTTCTCTAGTGGTGTGTGGCAGTCATGTATTTGATTCCAATTTCCTGATTGGGAGTGAAGGGGTGGAGTCTAGCCTCTCAATCTGGAGATAGCCAATGAGGTCTCTGTGTGGGCATGGCATTCACCTGAGAATTCTGGGAAGTCTCTTAATATTTCCCCTGTGAAGATGAGAGACCAGAGACTCAGTCTACTGACAAGACAAGATGGTGGCATGCTGATAGATCCTGACTTCTGGAACCTAGAGGAGCCAGAGGAGAAACCACATGGGCTTGCTATGATGGAGCCAGACCTCTGGGGCTGGAGAAGCCCCAGAGAGACCCTGGTTAGTGCTGAGATGCTTCTACTGCCAATGGATACTGCTGATGGACCCTGAGCCCTGGAAATGAGGAGCCATGGGGAGACTCTTGCCAGCACCTGGATGCTTCTACTCTCACTGGATACATAAGACCCTGCACCCACTGGCCTATAATTGTTCTGGTGTCATTGCACGTGCTTCGTGAGTGGGAAGGAGACTTTACAGACTGGTATTGGACATATGGGCTAATATCAGACTTATGACCTTGAACTGGACTGGGTTAGGATGCTTTCTCAATGTTCCATTCCTCTTGTATATAAAACCTTCCCTCTTGTATATAAGCATGCATATACCCATGTGCATGTTTATGAATTTGTCTCTCTAGTCTACCCTGACTAACACATGGTGTTACTTTTGTCTACTGCTTAACTAGCATCAGAGTTTGCACCTCTTTCAAGTTTAATTCTCCATCATTACACCAGAGTCCTATTGGTAAAATGATATATTTTAAACCTTCCATATTCTTACAGTTAGATCTCAATCTCTTAGTGGGTTTTGTCTCTGGGTTATGGAATTGCCAAGCATTTCCTCAGTGATACAATTTTTAGCCATCTTAATCACTTTAAGGTAAATTAGGCTGAGGGGGTTAAAATAGGAAGAATATCCTTCTTAAACTGGAATGAGGCTCTGTAGACCTCTGCTCCCATAAATACCTATATTCTCAGACTGTAAGGAACAGTTTACACTACGTCTCTGGGGGTCGTTATGATTCAATCTGATGGCACTGGCTGGCCTATGGAGAGTACACTGAACACATTTCAAAGTGATCACTGTATGAAGAAGTGGCTGGTTTTCCTGAAGTTAGAACAAGGACTGATTTTAACACTACATCTCCTCCAGGAGCTTCTCATACCACTAAACGGACTAAGCATTCATTAACATGATCATGTAGGTATCCCTAGTGGTTTCTGCTCAGATAAGTAGATTCGAGTTTATACTTGATAGTCTCATGGGTGTTATCCCATGATCTCAGATCTCTGATAGTCTCAAGGTAAAGTATTTTACATTTTCTTATTGTTAAAAATTTAAATGACAATGATGTGAAAGATCATTGCCTATTGCACCTGATACACAGTTCCAAGAACATATCATAAAATATAATAAAATCTTCACAGCAATGCCTTCTATAATTTTTCTACTTTTGTGAACATACTTGCTTTCCTCTCCTCCAGTCTTTCTTTCTTTATTCCAACCAGCTATTCTCCACTCATAACTACATTTATAAGAAGTCCTTCATTGCAGATGCCATGTATCTAGTTGGAGAATGTCTGGTTTTGAATCAACATTTGTATTTCTAATCTTTCCCCTTGAATCAGAAGTGCTGGATAAACACTGATTTCCAGTCTTGCCTGGGCAGGACTAGTAGTAAAAGTTGTAGAGGCCTCCTTTAGACAAGTTATAAATGATTACATGCTGTGCATTGAAACAGACCAATGATTTTATTTATCAATTCTTCAAGCCACACATTTTGTTTTACCACCCCTCTTTGAGAAAAGTTCTGGAAACAACTTTAACTGAACTGTAAACAAAAATTTTAGGTACTGGGGAAAAAAAGTATATTCTGTCAAAAAAAAAAGAGAAGAAACTACTATAAAATTGCAAAGGCTAAATAAAAACAACTATGACAATTATAAGGAGCTAAATAATTGCTATGCTTAAGTCCAAATTTAGTACTTCTTTTTTCTTGAGGACACAATATTTTGGTTAAAGGTTGCACTTTATCTAGTCACCTTCACATATTGTAATGATATTTATAATAGCTAGCATTTATTGATTTTTCAGTATGTATAATGCTAAGCACTTTTTGTGTTTTTTCCTCTACATCTTGAAGTAGTTCTGCAAGATAGGCATTGCTGTTCTAAACATGATGCATCTTTTCCCAGTATTATTCAAGGGCATATATTACTGAATGATAAAAAAGAACACGGGTTTTTGAAATATTAGAGTTATTTAAAATCATTTTGAAAATATACATTAACATGTCTTTATAACTTATTCTAAAATAACACAATTATTTGGGGGATACTTCTAGACAAAATTGTTAAAATAACTAATACAAATTTGGTCATATAGATAGGCAATATTTTTTCTGAAGATTTCTTCTTAGTTCCAGGAAAAAGTCACTTGAAAATCTCTCATTTACTGTGTACTTTCCTTGTTTTAATTATTTGTAATTTATGTACAAGCAAACATAGAGTACTAAGTGGACAGTATAGAATTGAATAATTTTATGAGCCTACATTTATATATTAAGTCATGCATGCTAGCATATAATCAACTGTGTATTATCACCGGGGTCCTACAGAGAGTCATTTAAGTATATTTTATAGAACTGTTTTTTAATTGAGTTAAACAGACTATGCTGCAATCAATAAAATCTTTAATCTATAGAAGAGTGAATTACAATGAGAGAAAATATTTACTTTATATACTAGTTCATTTTTTGAGAACTCTTGCTCTTCTTTTCAATTTTAAAACAAGCAATAATTGTGCAGATTCTAAAATATTCTTTGACTCACGTTTCTTCATTTTAATGTGCTTTATTAGTATATGAATATTTTACTTTATTACTCAACCCTATAATTCCTTTTCAATTTACTATTACTCCCATAAATACTAGGATAGGTGGTATAGAGAGATATGTTAGGGAGGCATGCAAATTAAAGGAAGAAATAAATAAATCCTTTATGAAGCAAAAACATACTAAAAAAATGATAGTACATCCTTCAAACTTAACTACATTTAAAAACAATGCATAACAATTATTTTAAGAAAAAATAATTAGAGAGCCTAAGGAAAGAGATTTGGTTTGAACAAGACATTAGTCATAATCTAGGCAGAAATTATATAATTAAAGGCCTAATAGTCTATGCTTAGAAATTAGAATTTTCAAACTGAAGCAATGGGAAACATGCAAAGATTCCATGTAGGAGAACATTGTTATAAAATACCAGAATAAGTCAAAAAAGTATAGCTGTACATTTGGAGACATCTTTATTAAACAAAAAACATGAAAAATGAAGCTACTGCTTCATGACACATACTCTATGTATGTCTGTATACTTTAGCAGTCCATGATCCCATGGACTCTCTAAGCCTTCGCTAAAGACATTTACCTGCTTCCATTTACACTATGCCAAAGTGGCAGTACTGAGAATCTCTAGAGACTCAAGCCATGTTTGTTTCTTTTTAAAGTTTTTTGAGTTTAGGAAACAAAAAGAAGTCTGAAGGATAAAAGTCAAAGCTTTCAGGTGGATGTGGGTAGGCTTTCCAAGGAAATTTTCTCATAAGATAGCCCTAATGACCCTGAACTGAGGAGCAGGTGCATTGTCATATTGAAAGCAATTGCTGAGCACAGCTTTCCAGAAAGTTCTTTCAGCAATTCAGTCTTCAGTGTTCTTAACACTTGTTGCTAACAAGCCCCGACAAAAGATCCCATATTCTTTGAGGAATTCTATCAATAGTGCTTCATTAGGATATAAAGCAAAACATTTGAGGACAAAAAAAAAAACAACACTTGCTATACTTCATATGCTGATTGCTCTACTTTGAAGTTAAATAGTTCAGCAGATCATCTTGGAAACCACTGTTTTAGTTCAGATTTTTGCTTTTGGAAGGGACAGGACCAAGACTAAGATATGTGTGCTACAGAAAGGATTTCTCTTAAGATATCAAATGATCAGAGAGACATGTTCAAATATGTTTTAGCATAAACTTGTTAGTGTGTGAACTGAAGCCCTAGCAGCAAATTTTTTATTTACACTCATATCTCTGAATTATTTATATGGAAATGTAGAGAATTTGTTATCACTGTCATGTAAAATGGGGTTATTAAATATTTTTATGACACAGGAGTCTCTGGTTACGTAGCTGACTACAAGTTAAAAGTTTGGTTGTTTAAGGCCACTCAGAGGGTCCTTGTAAGAAGACAAAGCTGAATTGTCACCACCTTAAAAACCACACGGAACAGTCCTACTCTTGAAATATGAACTGAGCAGTAGATACATACTTGATAGTAACCAATAAAATGAAAACAATCAATATGAAGTGCTGAGGTTAGAAGTATACAACTTAATAATTTTTCAGTGAGCCTATTTGCAACCAACAAGAAACAGAGCATATCATGAAACACAGCATGTTAGCCCTTCAGAAGATTCCTTCTAAATATTCCTGACTACTCCCTTCACAAAAACAGCAACAACAAACAGTATCTGGACTTCCAACATTAAGTATTAGTTTTGCCTACTGAACTAACTATAAACATCATCATGCAGCATGAATCTCCCCTTGGGATTTTCTTGTGATATGATTGACAGTGTTTCAATAAGCAGTACAATGTTGTTCAGAGTTATGCTTTATTAATTTATCCCAATTAATGTATTGAATTTAATACCTAAGTAGTCTGGGTTTTTTTAATTAGGGATGTTTATTAATAATGGTGCTATAAACATCCCTATGCCTGAATTTTAGTGTTCATTTGCATATAATGCTGTGCAGTATATAATGTGTTGTAGAATACCTGGATCAGAGACCATGACTTTCTTCAGACAGGAAACAATGTGGTTCTGTTTTGAAAAATGCTCAGTAGTAAGTAAAAGTATAACAAATGCTATTAGGTTTGTGATATAAATGGAATTATATCTGAATAAGGAGTCCAGTTGACTTGTAGCAGTTACATAATCTCCTGTCAACTTGCAAAGGGGTGGAGTCCAGCCCGTCAATCAGGACATACTCATGAGGCCTCTGTGTGGACATTACCTTCTCTTGAGGATTCTGGGAACTCTTATGTTCCTCCCTTGAGGCAGGACACATGCTCTCTCTCTCTGATTTGTCTTCCTGATGACAAAATACATGGAGTTATGCTAATGGAACAGAGTCCTGGAGCTGGAGGAGCCAGGTGCAGATGGCAGCCATGCCATCGCTGATGTGCTTCCAACACCATTGGATCCACAAGACTTTCCACCTACTGCCCTGTGATCTTCCTGCATTCAACATCATTGCATACATTGCAGATTCTGAAGGAAAATTTATAGACTGGTACTGGACATATGAACTAATATTGGACTTACAAACTTGATCTGAACTGGGCTGTTTTCTCAATATAAAATTGTTTTTATATATAAAGCTTTTTTCTTCTATCAGTGTCTCTGGATTTGTTTCTTTAAACAACCCAGACTAATACATGACTCGATGGTTGAAGCAGTGTAGTTCAAATTCATGTAGCAGAAAGATGGCTTCATTTCTTGAGAAGTTTCTCTATAAGTCTCATTACCATGTCATTATTGATATTGCTTCTTTGTGTATGTGTGTTTATTTTTGTCTTCATCTGAAATCAAGGATAGGTAAATCTCTTGAGACAGTAACTGGATAAATATTTCTTATTGCAGGGAGTTTGGGAGAAGTGGGGAGTTAATAATGCATTCAAGAGAGAAGAAAATGTTCTAAATGTTCTAAAATTCATTGTTGTGATGACTTAGCTACTATTTAAGTATGTTTGAATTCTATGGTATTTGAATTATATTGCTATACCACCATTAATAAATGGAGTTATACCACAAAAACAATAACAAACAATATCTGGGCTTCCCTTATCAAATATTACTTTTGCCTACTGAACTAACTATAAACATCATAGAAATTTATAGTCTTAAAAACCCTTAATATACAGCACTACTCTGTTTTTGGCATAGCTATGAGTTGGAACTGACTCAGTGACTGTGGTTTTCAGTCGTTCTGGTTATTCATGTATGAGTTATCAACATTTGTGTTAGGTTTTAAATCACCGCATGGAAAGAGACTGCTCTTCCTATTGTAGTTGTCATGTAGTAGGTTCTGACTTATGGGGAACATATGTGCAATCAAACAAAGCACAGTATTGTTTGAGCCCTCATCACAATCATTCGTAACTTAGAGTCCATCGTGTCAGTATATATCAAACCCCACAATGCAACCATGTTTTACCCAGGTCTGAATAAGAAGTTTTGGGGGAAGGCCGTGATAGATTCACCTGGGAGTAAGTCTTAACAGGATTAATTAGATTGCTACCCTGCTGGGTATAGAATGAGAAGTCTGAGAAGCAGGAGGGAGAAATCTACTATCAGCAAGGACCAGAAGTGAAGCAGATCCTTTGCACCTTGAGATGCGTGTTCAGTGGACCACCTTGATCCCAAAGACAGCTTTGGTAGCTCAGGCATGGGAGAGCTGCATGAGAAGCACCAGCAGCCAGAGCACGACGAGGCAGAGGAGTGCGGTTCCCAGCACACAGAGAGAGTAAAGCTGAGTTCTTTGGGGTCACAGGCTGGCATGTGACTGGGCTCTCAGCGGAACTGGGCTTGTTGGCCCAGAGACATGGAACTGCATGCTTTCAGGCTAAGTCTTGCTGGAGCGGGAGGCCTCTCTGTGCTTAATTTGGGGACGTGGGTTCGCTGATCCACAGAACTTAACACCTTTTGAGCATTCCAGGTTTTATTCACCTGAATATAAGGACATTGAACAGACCGTGGCTTAGATGAGTTACATCCCTAACACCAGAGGGCATCTGTTCTTTTTTAAATTTCAAAGGCTATTCATGCACCAAATTTTCTCAATAAGTTCCTTGATTTCTTTATTTTTGGTTTCATAGACATACATTTTTAATATAGACTGAATAAAGTGATTGACAATTTGTCGTTTATCATGATACTATATACAATTGTAAGGATTTTTTATATTTTAAGTATTTAGTTGTGTTTATTAGATTTCTAGAAGTCGACATAAGCCAAGGCAAAGAAACTGCAAGAAAAATACCTAGATGATTATTAATTTACCAAGAGGATTACAATAGATAAGCCCACAGAGTCTTAGAAGGGGAAGACAGAGTTAAAGAAAATATATATATTAAAAATGATGATCAGTAAAACATGTGTAATCAAAGACATAAGTATTTTGCATAAATTTCATCAGAGGGTTGGAAAATTTTTATGAATATAGAGGTTAAGAACTAGTTGATAAATTCATAAAGACTACCTCTATGGAGGGAGGGTTCATAAATTAAATAATTACATAAACTTTTAAATGAATGCCAGGTAATAAAGGAGTAACATTTTATTTAGATTTTTTTCTCTTTATTTCAATTAAAACAGAAGGGGGGCATATGAGGGAAACTTCTAGGGAAAGAATGTGAAAACATCTTGAAAAAAGTACATTTTTATCTTTCTAGACAAATATAGATATAATGGTACATGATTTTTTGTTTATGCTTTCCAAATTATGGCATAATATGTGGCCTGTATTTTTAAATAAGACCTGCTGACCATAAGTATTATTTATAATAATGAATTGTACCAAAGTGAACAAGTTTATTAAACAGAACCAAAACAAGTAATAAAGAGAAAGTGCTAGCATTTTCCCTTTAATTAGCAATATTCACACGTTTCTTTAATACTAACCACAAGTCCTGCCAGGACTGCTACTAAATGTAGCACACTGGCCCTGCCACAACAACACTGTTCAATAGAGCTTGAAGCTAGCACGGGTGACTTGGGGTCTCTGACAGGCAGCCTGATTGTGGCCGCCAAGGCTAAGCAAAGAGCAGCAGCTATTTTGTTCACAGGAGAAATGGGGTTAGTGGAAATAGCAAAGAAATGTGAATGCGACTGCTGTACAGTAATTGACTCTTTGTGATTCATGCTGACTTCATTCACAAACCTACAAATTCAAAGCTTAAAAGCCATATTTCAGAAAACGTATCATAAGTCAGGAAAAGCGATGGAATATTTATTGAAGCAAGAAGTTTTTGCTTTCCATTATTGTGCATGTATGTATCATAAATACTGATTTCTGCAGATTACATTTTTGAAGGTTGATATATATGTTTACATGTGTGAGTGCATCTGTATGCATGCAGTCACATGATAAGCATTAGCATATGTGTGATATGTGTAGAAATATTATTCCTCAAATTTCAATTAATATACGTATGGAGTTCCGATTAATACATGTTTGAAGTTATTCCAAACCAAATATGTTTAAACTGATATGTTTTTAAAAGATAGCTGTGGACAAGTTCTCTTGGGAATAAGTTTACCTTAATCCCCATAAGGCATATAGTGCAGTGAATTTATTTGATGTGGCTCTTCCAGCCATAGTGTTCATGACTTGACCAAATGAGTAATTAGGAACATGAAAATAAGGTATGTGGAGATATAAAATAGGAAGTTGTCGGTTTTGTCACACTGTGAGGATAAAATGAGTTCCCCAGAAGCTGAAAGTGCAGGTCTCACGACCATTCATAAAGAGGTATCGCCTGTCATTGTTACCACAAGCTTCTTATACTGAACTCCTTTAAGTCAATAAACAGAGAGACTGTGTCAAAAAAGTGTTGGTGAAGTGGGAAAGACACCACTTCCCAGCAACAAGAGTCTAAGAGAGAGGAGAGCTGCAGGATGTCTAGCCTCCTGGGCGAGTAAAGCTGAGTACCTTTGGGCAGGAGGGCACATGTTCACGTAGTGTGCCTCCAGGTAATTAACTAACCCTATAGACATAGAGCTAGCACCTCCAATCTGAGGCTGATGGCAGAATAACATCCCCTCTGAGCATTTATTGACAGCATAAAGGAGCTCTGTAATATTTGTCTAAAAAGAGAAGCTTAGGGGCTGAGTCCTGGTGGCATAGTGGTTGGGTGCAGGACTGTGGCCCACAGGATTGGCAGTTCAAATTCAGCAGCAGCGTTCCAGGAGCAAGGCTGGGCTGCCTACTCCCACCAGGGCAGTGATGCCTTCTCCCCGCCTCCCCTCAAAAAAAAAAAAAAAAGAGAGAGAAGCTTATACTAAGGGCTCAAGTAGAAAATGCATTGGAATTGTTGATGGCAACTTATGTACAAATTTGATTGACACAATTGATGTATGGGATATTATAATAGCTTTAAGAACCCCCATAAATTGATCTTAAAAAATAGCAAAAGAAAATGAGGGAAACTTATGGCTGAGGATACAAAGGACACAGAGTCATGATTGGTGGCACAATGGATAATCGGGACTAGAAGAAATGTGTAGCACTTCTCTGAGCAGAGCAGAGACCACGATGCTGAGAGGCCAGGGACCCGAGGGCGGCATGACTGAAAGCTTAGCTCAGAAGAGTCCTTGACTAGAAAAACAGTATCTAGAAAACTCCTGATACAAAACTGGAATGTAATAATTATTTTAATAAACCCAATGATGGTGAATATTGTCGTGAATTCCTTGTGGCAATTGCCACGGTGTATCAACCTTCAAGAGGGCAGTGGAAGGGATGATTGGTGTGTGAATTGGGAAAGGAAAAGAGAAGGTGAAAGCATGTCTAATCTGCACTTTGTAGGAATCAATCTTGGGTTGATGTTGATCCTTTTGTCCCTTGGGCAGTCAAGCTGGTCAGGTGTTGCAAACGTGCGATATTTAAAAGTTGCAAGCAAAGCAGTGGCTTCAACTTAAAACACAGAGATCAGCTCAAAAGTCTATGGCAGTGGTTTGTTTTGAACTTCTAAAGGAGTAATCTTGATGGTAAACTCCTAAGTAAAAGGTTAGTAGTTTGAAACGACCAGCAGTTCTAAGAAGGAATGATGAGACTTTCCACTCCCATAAAGATCTAGAGTCTTGGAACCCACAGAGACAATGCCACACTGTTTTATCGGGTCGCTATGAATTTTAATCAACTAAGTGGGAGTGAGTTGGTTCTTGTTTGGTTTTGAAAAAGAGTGATCTTGGTAGATGTTCTTGAAGGACTCAGGAAAGTAACAAGTACTGCTCTATAAAAATTCTTTGTGGAAACCTTATCCCAACTACCATACAATACTAATTTGAAACTTTCAAACTTCTTCTTGTTCCCCAAATCCAAGAAACATTTAAAAGGAACATGATTTCAAGAAAACTGGTGTTTTAATACAGCATAAATCAGAATACAGTCTTTTGGAGAAGGGGTAGAGAGAGAACTGTTTTAAGATATGTATTGATTTAGAAGGAGAATCTGCTCAAATTGCTTTACATTTTGGTATTTTTGGTTAATAAAGTTTCTATGACTTTGGAAGCAATACTTTCTAATTTATCCTTGCAAATGACATGTATAGATATGGACTATATGTAAATACATATATAGAGAGATGAATATGTATGTATGAGTGTATAAACTTTACACCTTTAACTATGGTTTAGGATATAATCTTTGTCAACGTCTTTTTATTTGTAAGAATATTAGGTATGTAAATCACTGGTTATATTTTCATCTCCTTTAATTTATTTTTGCACTTATACTAATATAGTTTTGTTTATAAATAACTCTAATCATATTCCTATGCTTAACCAAGTATATACACACAGAATTTCTCTGTGAATCACAGGAAAGCTTGTATACCAAAAAGTCTCAGAAAAAGCTCTATAAAATTAAGGCAGAAAAACAGAGCATATAAGTATTAAATTGAAAAAAATATATGCGGATTTATGGCAAAATGGCACCCAAATAAGTGTCCACACTGGGATCTCCATGGTAATCAGTGACCCCGGTTTCCAGGAGGACATGTGAGGGGATTCTGGTAAGCAGATCATCCCCCTTGACCACCCAGAGTACTTCCTCAATCTGGGAAGTGACCTGTCCCCATATCTGGACACACTCAAAAACCCCAGGCATTTTCACATAGTCCCAGGAATTCCCCAACCTGTGTCAGGCACACTGCTTCCAGACACCACCATGGTCACCTCTCACTGATTGCCCACTCTGCTGGCTTGACTGCTGAACCAGGAGCTATCTTGTTGTCGTGGTGAGTCCCTCACAGTCATGGCTGGACCTTCACATTGCAACTGTCCAGCCACAGCACTCCTCAGGTGAGCTGCTCCTATCTCTCAAGGCTTGCCTTTCCCCATGCCGATGTGCCCCACTGCCAATCTCGGGTCCCTCCCACCACACACCCAGGTACCAGTCTGTAGTCTGCCTGCAGTAAGTTGGATCACTTGCAGCAGCAGGAACTCTCCTCACGGTTGTCTGACACCCCCACTCCCCACCACACACACACAACTCTATAACAGCCTTGCTTCCAGCTGTCACTGGGCACAGCACTGGCCTTTCCTTGTCTGCCTAGTATGGTACCACCACAGACTTTACTGGTCCATGTAGAGCTGTGCCACCCAGCCTATCCTATGTGTACACAACACCCTACCCACATCTCTGGCAGTGTCCACACAGTGCTCAATGCACCCACTCTGTTCCAGGGGGTTTCTCCTACTGTGGTCTTACACCCCATCTTGTGACAAAAGGAAAGTCCTCAGATGCTCAGCTTCTCTGCCCATAGCAATGAGATTTTCGACCTTGGTAGCCTGGTATCATTACCACTACTTTTTATTCTACTCTTGCCTGGTATCCCTTACTATAGCAGAGGGACCTTTCCCACCTTTACCCAGAACCTCTACCAAAGGCAGAGAGGTTTTCTCTATGGAAGCGCAGCACCTTCACCAGTGGCAGTGGGGCTTTCCGCACCTTTGCTTGGCAACCCTGGATGTGACAGCAGGGCTTACCCAACCATTATCCAGCACCCCCACGCACACAGCTGCACTCGCTGCCTGCAACGGTCCCATTTGTGTGCCCTGAGAAACCCACTAAACCTACCACCCAACTAGGGAATTCCAATTGTTTTAGGAGAGTAGAAGCCAAATAAGATAAAGAAATAGTCCAATCCCACCCTCCCACAATGCTCTGGGAAGTTGACTTCAGGCAACCTCCAGAAGTATTCTCACCAGCTGCCAAAAGAGTAAGCCCAGGGTTCTTTGACTCCCTGGAAAATAGCACCAAATTGCTCCGTAATAACACCAGACAGCAACCACTGACAATACTTTCAAAGGAAAAACAGGAGGAACAAAATGCATTGTCAAAGGAAGACCTGGATGTAGTGACATGCATAGAACAAGTAGAAATTGAACTACCATAGAAAGAAATCTTCAGAATGCTCTTTGGAGTCATACAGGACATGAGGGAAGCAATACAGAAAAAGTATGAAATGATAGAGAGGAAAAAGGCAATGCGCCAAAAAGAAACACAAGAACTAAGGGATGATGTAACAAAAGTAAATAAAAAATGACCAGGCTGTCACAACTGATTAGAAGTAGCTGATCATCACATCAGTGACCTTGAGGATAACTAGACAGAGGCGAAATAAAGTCAAACATGATTAGCAAACAAATCAAAAAACATCTGAGGACAATGCCTGATGCTACAAAGAGGAACATTAGAATTACTGGATTACTAGAAACAAGACACAACAAAGAAGTCAACAGCAAAAATAGCAAAGACATTCCTAGAGGAAAATTTCCCAAACTTAATACATGAGAATAAGGCAACCATCCAGAAAACAGAGAGGGCATCAGCTAGATTGAATCCAAGGACAAATTTGCTAGGGCATCTATCAACTATCCAACTTTGAGGAGAAGAAGAAAATCTTGAGAGCAGATATGGGGAAAATGTAGTAACTTACAAAGGTAATCGATGAAGGATATGTTCAGACATATCATCTAGACACCATGAGAAAGAGGGAGAGAGGACCCACATCTTCCAAAATTTAAAGGAAAACAAAACACAACAACCCTTTATCCAACCCAATTGTCTATCATGATGGCAAAATAAGAGTATTTCTGGACAAAGAAAACCCAGAGAATACATTAAAAGAAATCCAGCTTCAAAAAAAAGTCCATTTTAAACCAGTGTGATTAGAAGATTAAAAGAACAGCACCAACTGAGCACAAATAGAAGACCACCACCTGTGGCAATGCCACTCAGTGGCCAACACAAGACAGCCCCCATATAACATGGTCTCAATGGTGAAAAGAAGGCAAGAATGAACCACATACTTATTCTCTCAATGCACTAATAAGAAGGGCATAGAAAAACATCCAAAACCAAAGGTACAAGATGACATTCCAGAGTCTGATGAATGTTATAAATCTGAGTATCAATGGACTGAACTCAGCCATTAAAAGACAGAGATAGCAGACTGGATTAGAATACACAACCCATCAATCTGCTGTTTACAAGAGACATATCTCGAGCTTGTGGACAGAATCAAAGCAGGAGAAAAATATACCAACCAAACAAAAATTCAAGAAAAGCAGGGATTGCAATCCTAATCAAAATTGATCTCAAGGTGCAAGCCATAAGAAGAGAAAAATAGGGGCACAGCAGAAAGATCAAGGGATCAATAGACGAAGAACCAATGAGCATGATAAACATTTACACACCCAACTACAGACACTCAAAATTGTCCAACACTCAAAAGATGAGAAAAGAAATCACAGGTTCAATAATCATAATAGGTAACTGATAAATCTAGCCAAAGAAAGAAAAGGATCACTAATCACTAATCACACATCACTAATTAGGATGATAGGGCTGAAAGAGAGGAAATTACAATTGACCCCAATCAAATTAAAAGGCAAATTACACAGTTCTATGAAGGCCTGTAATCCTCTGAATTCAATCACTTGAAGTCATGGACAAAAACTTGGAAAAACAATTTCTCCAAAGACTATCCCAGATGTACCTTAAGCAACTAATAGA
>PVJH01009097.1:0-81185 GCA_004026705.1 Nesogale talazaci | reverse complement strand
GTGTCGGCACTCTTTCACAGGGCTTTAAAATCACCCCTACAGAGTAAGCCCTGAAAAAGTACAATTCGTATTTAGTTGGACGTTTGATCCATTTAAGATGGGGAAATAATCTCTGGGCATGGGAAAGTAGAAAATAGGTCATTGGATTATATTGAATTTAAAACTCTCTCAGTGAACAACAAACAAAACTCTGTAGACCCAATGAAAACCCTAAGAACCCCAAAAGTACCAGCAGCAAAGATAAGCGTCCTCGGAGCTTTTTCAATGAATAGATGGTAAAACTGCCCCCAAACCAAACTCATTACCATCAAGTCCATCCTGATCCATCTCAACCAAATTGAGCAGCATAGAATGGCCCCCTTGGGTTGGTTTCCTAGGCTGTGTGGATTGTTACAGGAGCAGAGAGCCTCCTCTTTCTCCTGCTGAGCAGCTGGACGTTCTGAATTGCTGACCTTGAAAGAAGCAGCTCACCTCCTCATCCACCAGGGCGCTTTACAAAACAAAGCCTTACCACCTCACTAAGTGAATAGGCAAAGGATATGAATTTCTCTCCCAGAAGAAAGAGATGACAAGTAAACAAATGACGATTTCAACCTCTAATAAAATAGATATGAATCAGAATAATGGGATACTAGTTTTCACCTTATTTCTAAACACGTAAAGCAATCATGAGGATAGACGATTCTGTTGATAGTTTAGTGAACTGGTATTCTCACATTCGTGCAAATGTACCATCTTTTTTTAGAAAGCCTCATGAGAGTATACATCAAGAATTTTAAAATTGTTCACATCACTTGAGCCATCAGTGGCACTTTAAGAAATGCTATCTCAGTAAAGAACCCCCAAAAGTGTGCAGGACTGTATATAGTTTAGGATTCTTATCACTATAATATTTATAGCCGTATGACTGAGCAAATAACCTATACAGTGCATAGTAAGAAGAGTCATGGTTAAAATGTAGTCTCTCTGCAAAGTGGAATAATTTGTACCCATTAAAATCTGTCACATTTCTGAAAACTTCTGTGCCAAAGGAAAATCATAATTATACTGAAAATATAGAGAGCAAGACACAGAACTGATTATGGTTTATACACACACGCTCTCAGTAAACTAAAGCTATCACAATATTACATTGGCAGGATTATAATTTTTTTAATATAGTTTACTGTGTTTTCCAAATCCTTTGCAATGAGTACGTATTACCATTAGAATGTTTTAGAAGTTCTTTTACAAGTGAGCAGTTCCATTTTTGCAGATTTTAAACACTTCAACAGAAAAATCTCATGTGTATATTTTTCCATCCTTACCATCTGCCTCTGGTTTAAAGCATTTAAACAGTTTTATGCTTATCATTTCCCAGTATCAGAAGTAGTACTAAAGGTATCCCTTTAGTTTAATTTGTTGTGAGTCAGTCCCTTGGTGGTATTGAACAAACGCTAGTATCTTCTTCCTGGAGGACATCTACCTGGAAAAGAATAAGTCTGTCTGGTGGTAGATTGGATCTGAATGAAAATAATGACATATTTTCTGAAAGAAAATGTCCTTCAAATATATATAGTATATATATGTATATCTAATTTACTGGTATAAAATTACTTTGTCCAACTATTTCCCTTTTTACTGAGAAGTTGCTATTATAAGTAAAATAATTTTTAAGTAAAATAAAATATAAGTAAAATAAAGTTGCTATAAGTAAAATAATTTTCATGAAGGCTTTAATATCTTAAGTTCATTAGCCTAGAGGGAAAAACACGGCTTTTTTGTTTTGCTATAGTTTCCCAATATTATAAATGCAATGACCAACACCTCACATAGGCATTATGTCACCCACTTCCCCCTCATTTTTAGTACTAGGCTTTAAAATCATTTTTGACATCTCTTGCTTTTAAAAGCTTTAGCTTGAATGAGTTATTAATCATAGATGGTGACCATTCATTATCTTTTTATGTCTTTATAAAAGAGAGACAGTGATTCCTATTCCGTTAACCTTAGGACACTGGTTTAGTTCTAACGTTGGCCAAGAGTAATTGATGAGGCCTAACGCTTGACACCCCTTTAGTCCCAGGCCTCCACTAAAACTAGGATGCCCCATTCACCATGTCCTCTTTTGTAAAGTTCAAGGCATGTATTCTTCTGCTTGGATTTGCTGCCAGTTAACTGTTTCCTAAGAAGCCCTGGTGCTATATGCTTGACAGCTATCTGAAGGCTGGTGAATAGAACTCACCCAGAATTCACTAGAACAGGGAGTGTCAAACTGCCGGCCTGCAGGCCACATGCAATTCCTGAGGTAATTTTTGGTGGCCCACGATGCTCTGAACTAACATGCTAAAAGAAAAAATAGTTATGACGAAAAGCTTAGGCCTGGGCTAAGCGCTATCAGGAGAGTCCCCATGGTTGGCCTCACTCAAGGGTATGGCCAAGAAGACTCCACAGTGGCAATTCTGACCTGGGAGATGGGGTCCTTGTGAGCTCAAATCACATCTACAACCACCCAGTTAGCTCCATTGATTCTTACTTCTCGAACAGTTCTTGGTTTGTATTTCCTCTGATACTTTATTCAATTTTCCATTCCTTTCCCCCCAGTAGTTTCATTGGCATAAAATTCACACATCATATAATACAAGGTAGTTCAATTCTATTAAGAAATTTGTAAGATTTTGAGAAGTCCTAATAAGATGTGCGCAATCATCACCATAATCAATTTGAGAACATTTTTCCCTTGTACTCCTTGTTATTTGCTCCCCATTTCCCCCCCAAACCCCTCCCCCAAACCCTCCCCCACCCGCCATACTCCCAAGAAACTATTCCTCCAGTTACTGTCTCATTTGATGTATCAATTTGTTCATTCTTGTTAGTTCTATTTTACTCCTCATCCATTTTAACTGTTGGGACCCTGGTGGTTACCTTGTGTGTTTGTGTGTTACTCCGTAATCACTTGAGTAAGTTCTTCACCTCTGCCCCGTGTGAACTGGCTCTTCTCAGAGCTTCCTCTGTGACAGGGGCCTGTTTCTGGAAGACAGATGCCTGTTTCTGTTGGATGCAGTGGATAGCAGCCTCCATCAGAATAGGTCCGGGCAAACTTCAGTGGGACAGTTGTCCAATATCAAATTCATTCTCACCAATTCTCTTCTCTCAATTATTAGCAATCACTGCTACTTAGTCACCAACCTGTGCAGCTCAGCATCACCTTACAGGACACTCTGCCATAGTCCCTTTTCCTCATATCTCGTCACCTACTACAGTACCAGCTCTGGGCACTGGCAGGAGACTGATAGCTGGACTGAGTGCTCTTGCTCCAAGCACCCCACTTCCCTCAAACCTCCCTGATACACTGAAATCGAGTATTTCTTTTTTTATTTTAAATGAACTTGTTGATCTATTTTAGCTAGAGAAACGTACCCCGTAGTTTATCCAGACACACAGGAGGGCAGAGGTCACAAAGTACCACCCCAGATCAGCACAGCAGCCTCCACAGGCTCCCCTTAAACTTAGCAAATAAATATCTATGGATTTAAGAAATCCTCTAGGCGATTCTCCTGCTCTCCACAGTTCTGTGGAGCCCAAAGCCTGGCTGTCCATTCGAATCACCTATGGAGCACAAAAGGACACTCAGGCCCCAGACCAATTAAATCAGAAACTTCAAGTGTCAGACCTGGCAACAATATATATATAATTTAAAAAGACCCCCTGGGAAGGTCGATACACTGGAAGGTCAGAGACTGACTTCAACTAAAGTTCATTTTCTTTAACAGAGTCTGGAATAGCGGCTCTCAAACTTGACTGCACGTTGGAATCCTCTGTTTGACATTATTTGGTATACCATAAATGTATTGTGTAAATCGGTAAGGAGCATGTAGATCCTTCAGTCGATAAAGAGTCTCGAGTCAACTCATAAGACATTTGGGAAAGAAGTACACTGGATGGATATCTTACCCTACCCCCAAAGAATCCCTTTAGGAAACAAAACAAAACAAAACAACCAACCCTACTCCTATTGAATTGATTCCATCCAGGTGGTATAATGGTCCTATAGAGGTTTGTAAGACTAAAGATTTACTGGAGTCGTGGCCTCATCTTTCTCCTCTGAGGTACCTAGTGCTTCCGAACCACTGACTTTACAGCTAGTAATCCAATGCTTATTCTAGGGCTGTGTACATAGTCCCATATAGACAGATGATGATGAAAATAAGGTCAAAAAGAAACCACTGAGGTACTCCAAGAATATGAGGATGCATTTAAAATACATTAAAAGCACAGAAGGTCTTTTAAAACAAGATAGTGTTGATAGGGACTATCAAGACAGTCCAATTCATAGCAACACTATGTATAACAGAACAAGACAGACACTTCTTAGTGTCATGCCTCATTGCTATGGCTGAACTCCTTGTTTGTAGTTACTGCAGTAACTCCTCTGGTTAAGGATCTTCCTCTCCTGACCAGCTTGCTGCTTTACAAAACCTGATGTTCTTCTCCTGAGGATAGTCCTTCTTCATAACATGTCCAAAGGACTCTCCAGAGACAATCTTAGATAATCTTAATTTTTCAGGGCAATCTGGCTATATATTTCCTACAGTCCTTCTTCTGGAAGTCTGTAGTATATTCTGTTTCATCCTCCAATGCCATGATTAAAAGGCATCCATTCTAGAAGTCTGTGCAAGCAGCTGCCTATGCCCGTTGCAGAGTGTTTTCATGGTAGAATTAACTATTGTCTAAGTCACTGCAGTTTTAATCACAGGTAGCTCCAGGATGACAGCCACCTAAGGAGCAAACTCAATTTCCACCCTGAAAGAAATCACACCAACAGAATGGTCCCAAACTCTGAACTCAATGAGTAAGAAAAAGTAGGGGCAAAATCCCGGTGGCGTAAGTGGTTGAGTGCAGGACTGCAGCCCATGGGCTTGGCAGTTCAAATCCCCCGGCATCTCTCCAAGAGCAAGGCTGGGTAGCTCCACCCAGACCACCCAGACCACCAGAGGGCAGTGATACCCCCCCCCAAAAGAAAAACAAAGTAGGGGAAGAACTCTAAAATGTGAATAGACTTATCACTCAGAGAAAGTTTGTGTTATCTTTCCAAAGGAACCATGTGCAGAAATGTTACTTTTTTATTTTGTACAGTCAAAGTAGACTTTATTCCCAATGACTCTCTCTTTTTTTGGTTTTTAGTTTTTTAGTGAAGTATTTTTTTTAAAGCATTCTTTCTTCACTGCTCTCCCTTATCTGTTGCTCACCTTTCAGATGCGTATGAGGTGAAGGGAAATACCTTACAACTTGGTGGGTCACCCTAGTCCCCAAAGTGACATCTTTGCCTTTAGCACTTTTTTGAACCCTTTAGAGAGTTTGTTTGCATATTTCGTTTATGTATATTATACTGATTTTGTGTAATTTGAGTATGCTGTTTGTCTCCCTAAGGAACTTATAAATCCTAGCAGAAGCAAGTTGCATTCTAATGTTTTAATCATCTCTGTTTAACACAAGGAGAGCACAGAAAAGTCTGTTGCCCTCTAAATAAGAAGGTGTACTGAGTGAACTAGAGTTAGTTCCTTCCTCAACCTTTAACTCTTTAAAGAGTCATTTTGGTTTTCTCTGCAGATTAGACTGGTACCAGTGAACCACGTAGCTTGTGCCAAAAGGAATATGAAAGAATCTATTAACATATTACAAGGTGTTCAACTCCACTTATAGTATAAAGCAATGCATGTAAAAATGATGCCATCTATCAAGTTTGCAGAATTCTGGGAAGGACTTAAATATTGGCAATATTGAGAGGTGATGACAGTTCATCAGCCACTGTGGAAGGATAAAGTTAAGTGGAGTGTTTAGAAGCTATATGTTTAGAAACACTTTTATGTTTAACATATGAATCAAAGTAAAAACTGTACTTACTGTTGGACCCAGCAGTTCTACATCTAGAAATTGTGCTCTTGGATATAAATGCATGAATCTTCAGAAGATATTTACGGAAATGTCAAAAAACTGAAAACTATCTGGAAGTCCAGTAATAGGAAAATAATTAGGTAAATTTGATACCTGACATATGAAATGTTATTAATCCTCAAAAATGATGATGAAGCTTTAGATAGCCTCATGTAGAATTTCTAGATAGAAATTAGTAAAGGGGGTCAAAGGCCCCATAAATAAAGACCATTCTATTTGTCGTGGCATTATTTTTGTGGAGGAAAGTTTTAGTTATGTGCTACGTACTCGTACATAGGCATGTATTTCTGGGTCAACCCAGACCCGGTCAGGAGGGTTACCTCTGGAAGTTTGAACTGGTCAGTGCATAGCCTGGTGTAGTGTCAGGTATATACTCTAAGTTCATGACCAATATGCTACTGAATTAGTAGGAGTAAGAAGTTGAGAGAAATTTTTATTCTTTATTATAGTTTTTTTTTTGAAGTATTTTCATTACTTTACCATAGACATATGATAGTGTTGTTAGCTGCCAGGGTGTCATCCTCCAATGCATGGCATCCTCGTCCACCATTGTGGATTTATATATATATGTATATATATATATGTGTATGTGTGTGTGTGTATGTGTGTGTATACTGTTTTCACTGACAGAAAGTCAGAAGTAGTCCAGGTCATTATTTCTAGTCTGTCTCAATCGGGAAGTTCCACTAAAACCTGTGGAGCTTCACAGCAACATACAAGACTCCCTTGATGGAAGTTCTTTGGCTGGAAATCAAACACGCCTCTATCATGGATGGCAAGAATCCTACCATGGACTTACTACTGGACTCACCATATCCATTTAATTACTTTTAAAATAAAAAACATTAGAGCACGTAAAAATGCACCATTCCCTTTCGTGAAGTCTCTTTGTTCCTCAGTTTCTGGAGTCCCGGTAAGTATTCTTCCCTTACTATTTCCATCTACTGCTTTCCCACCAGCCCAGATCAAAGGGCCTCCCTGGTTTTCCCTTCCAAGTCCATGACTTCTTCACTTTATACATGCCTTCATGGTAGCAGTGGCCCACTTTGTTCTGTTGGGTCTGTCTTTGGTTGTGGTGAGTGAGAGCCTTGTGGCCAGAGAGGGCGCAATTCATCCTCTTTTCTTCAGAGACTGGGAAGGGTCTAGCATATGTGACAAATGAAGAAAATGGTGCCCATAATTCCTGGTGGACCATCTTAGTGCTGGCTTAACCAAAACTTAAAAGAATATGCCATTCCTGACCCCTGGGTAATATCCAATGTCCTAGCTAAACAGCATTTCCAGAATTGTCTATGCCATTTGCCAGTCATTGTCATTTTCACCATCACCTGATTGAAACCTTAAGTACCATTCCTCTTGGAACCTCCGGGACTAGCATACTGGCTCTTGATAAATATCTATTAAATTGTTCACTATCCCAAAGATGTACATTTTATGTACCTCATTGTTCAGATCACCATTCAAAGAGCTCTTGTTCGTTGGGGTTGACTCAGAATTTTGTTCCTAGTCCTGTGATTACTGGAGATCAGAGTGAGAAAAAAGGGACAAAGTCCAGAAGTCAGGGGGGCCAATCTCCATCTGTAGACCAAGCACAGTCCACAAAGACAATAGTTTCCACCCTGCTTCAGTAAGCAGAGGCTGGACTGCCCAAAGCTTGCAAGTGGCCGTGCAGGAGACACCTATTGGCCTCTACCGGTCTGGTCCAAAGAGTAGAAAAAGTTAAACATTTATGAGAACATTAATCCAAAGAAAGTTTGTAGTGTAAATTGTGTAAAGGTTTATAGCTTTGGAATTCCACAGGGGGAATTCTACTCTGCTCAGCCTGACAGGATTGCTGGGGCTCAAATGCACTAGATAGCAGTGAGTTTAAGTGAGTGGGAGCAGAAAGCTAAAGCTTGATAAGAGAAAATGCATTTAGATTATGTTTAGTGAGTTGTATGGATATGCAGGATTTCACTTGAAAGTACCCTCTTTAACTTGAAATTACTCAGTAATTGAGGCAAAGAGCCTGAGAAGAACTAATTTCCTAATAGATTCCACCCATCTTCTAGGTAAAAAGAGAAATTCCTTGTATTTAATTATGTAAGGAATTGAAATTCCTTCATGTAAGCTAGAAAAAAATATGCACACATTAGATTACTTTTTTGCTTCAGAGTCTTTTATCCAGATAGAATCTAATTAATTACCTACAACTAATAGAATGCATCAAATATCACAAAATTGCATGAAATCTAGGAGTATTTCTTAGAGTGGTTCTGCCCTCCCCTCCTTTTCTCTGACTCTATGAATGCCCCTCAGTAACTTTAAACAAAGGGTAAAAGCAATCTCCTCTCCATTGCTGGCAAGATGAATTACTGTGGATGGGAGGAAAATGCACAACTAAAAATCAACTTTCTTCATCACTCTTGACATTCACCAGTCTTTACTTGCGATCACCTTGAGATGTGACATCAATTCAGAGTAATCAGGAAGGGTCAATGAAAAGCTAAAACATTCTGGAGAACCCATTATAACACATCTCCAAGGGATTCGTGTCAGTGCCGCAGTGTTTCCAATGCAGTACATAGATGCCAGGGCACCCGCTGTGTGAAACGGAGACAATAGGTCTCTCTGAGCTCTTGTGACACTGAAATTGACCTGTTTGGGGCCTCTCTCCCACTCCTTATATGTTTTCAGCCCTATCACCTTGTCAGTCATTCCCGAGAAAGCACTAAATATATATTTGTCGGTTGAGTCTGTTGTAAATTCCCTACCTGATATTGTCCTTGAGTTTGTGTGTGTGTGTGTGTGTGTGTGTTTGGCTTAAGGAGATATCTTTGTCATGTGTACATAAGGACTCAGAGTGGGCCCCTGGGAACGACTGTGGGATTGGTGATGTCTAGATTTTGTTTCCACTCATAGATGTTTCGCTCTCTGTGTCTTGTTCCTCTATTTAATCTTTCTTAGCAGGTAGTGGGAAACTTGGAGCATTAAAGGAACGTAATGCGTAATTATTGGATTCGATAAATGTCCATAAGTTTCTGTTTTGCTGTGTGGCAGGGACTAGGTTAAAATGAACAGATAAGTAAACAAAATATACTTTTTGTTTGTTTATCTGTGTGTATAACCATTGTTCATCTCTCAACAGCATTTAGCATATCAATGAGAGAAAAATCGAAATGGAATTGAATTTATGCATCATTTTATTCAACCCTGTTTTACCTGGGGTGATAAGATAATGGAAATTAATTTGGTCAGAATGTCAATATATTACCTATAGAGTTTTCCTTCTCTAGAAACTCTTCATTAGCATTACTTTAAGATCATCTTTTGCTGTTGTTGAAAATACACACAGCAGACCATGTACCAATTGAACAGTTTGGGCCTGTACAGTTCAGCACCACTGATCATATTCTTCAAGGTATGCAGCCACACTCAACCTTTTTCCAAACTATTTCTCTTCATTCACATAAACTCTGCCCCCATAGCTTCCTGTCTACCCTTTTGAAGTTTCTGTCACCAGTGCGATCTCCTATAGATAATTCTTTAAAGAACTCAGTACTCCAGCCAGGCATTATTACTTACGTAAACTAAGTTTTTGTTTAGTTTACAGAAGACTTTTGGGGGATGCATTTTTATTTAAGATATAAAAATTATTTCAGGACAGCCATCTCAGGGGTTCATGCTGCCTCCCTGGCTCCCGAAAGTATAGAGACTGAGAATTTGAAAATCTATCCTGCGCATTTCCCCTTTTGATCCGCAGTTTCTTATTTAAAAAGAAAAAAACACTCAGCTGAGCCCTGGTGGCGCAGTGATTGTGTGCGGGACTGTGGCCCACAGGGTTGATGGTTCAAATCCAGCAGCAGCTCTACAGGAGCAAGGCCGGGCTTCCTACTCCCACCAGGGCAGTGATGCAGAAGAAAAAAAAGAAAGAAAGAAAAAACATTCAATGGTATGTAGCCAAGCACCAACCATTTCTTCTCATGATTAGCCACACCTCTGTTTTCTCCCCTCTTCCTGACACACAGCCTCCTAAGTAAATAGAGACCCATTGTGTCATCTTGGACCACACACTAGCTTTTTCCTGGCTTTCGTGTCTGATAAAAATCAGGGCCATGCAATTATTGCGAGTAGTTGCTAGTTCCCATTTATGTCCACCACACAGGCTCAAGCAAGATTTCCCCATCTGAGTTTCAGAGCTCAGCCTTCCAGAAACCATCCAGCAGGCCTGTCCATGAGGCACATCTAGGTAGATTTGAACTGCCAGCCTTCCAGGTGGCAGTGAATTGGTAGCCCAGTTTAGTCACCCACTGACTCATTTATTAAACCCGTATTAGGCACTGATAAAGTGAGCTACCGAAAAACAAATAAAAAGCTGTCTTCTTTGAAGTACTGGAAGACAAACATACTAGCTTAATTATGCCAGAGTTTAAAAAATATTTTATTATAAATAGTACATCCGAGAACCATGTCTACATGTAATATTATATATCGTGATAATGATTTTAATGTCTCTATAGTGATTCAATATGCTTGAAATCAATTACAGTAGAGCCACTGCAAATAAACATGGAAACACTACCTGAGTATTTACACTTTGCTCAGAACTCTGACTCTAAAACTATATCTCTCCCCACCACCCCCGACCCCTCCCCCTTAGAAAGCCCTGTTAGTTCGGCAAACACCCTGTCCAAACCATTTAGGCCTATTACCTTCTCTGTGCAGGTAGCCGCATACCTATCTTCCTGCTTCCACTCTGCCCATCCTGCATTCCACTGGTCAGACACTAGGTAGACGGCCTGTTCTGAAAGTCTCAATCATATCACACCATTCCTCTCTGTACACCAAACTCACTGCCACCGAGTCCACTCTGACTCAGAGAGAGCCTAGCGAGCAGCATAGAACAGTCCCTCTGGTTGTCCAAGGCTGTCATTCTTGACTGGGGAAGAAAGCCTCATCTTTCTCCAGCAGAACACCTGGTGGTTTCAAACTGCTGACCTTGTTGCCAGGAGCCCTCCTAGGAGCCATTCCACCAGTAGACCTCCTTTCTCCTCTGTAGGATGTTGCTGTCCATTCAGACTCATAGTGACCTTGTGTACAATAGAAGGAAACCGCCCCTCTCTATCGCGGAGGCTTCGTCCATATGTGATGAGTGAATCAGCCCTTCAGAGAGAGATGTCAGGGAGTGGTGGAATAGACTCTGGCAAACTCAAAAGATCAGAAACTCATAAGAGATTCTTAGAGCCCAGATTCTAATAAAGGCTGGAGACATTGTGTGCAACACTGATTATCGTGAAAACCCAAGCATGGAAGGCTTTCTTGTGCTCAAGGGCCTTCTCCCCGCTCCTCACAGCTTGCCCAGCCTCCGTCCCACTGAAGGCCATCCAAGGATTTTTCTTGGCCACTTAGAGTCGAAACAGCTGCCCAGTTTAATTAATATTCTACTGTTAAGCCTGGAGCCAGGCCAGCTGCCAAGACAGGTGTTTGAATGAAGGGCAGATCTCTAACTTTCTGCATCACCTGCTTGGGGCCAGAGGGATGAAGTCAAACGTCTGTGGTGAGGTGCGCTATTATTTCTGCAGTGTCTACTTAGCTTGAGCTTCCTATTTGAATGCCAGTTTATCTGCCGGCAGTCACCTTACAGGATGATTCTAGATTTGAGTCTGCAAAGTTCTGTCTTAAGGTTTGTATGCCATGCTTGTCAATGCATGGCCCAAAATCCCTCATTGGGAGGGATAAGAAGTCCAACTCTTATTGTTAGAGTGCCAAACGTCACAACTCATTTAAGAGATCATCAAGTAATGACAACAAGGTTTCAAGTGGGGGACTTTGATCCACCAGGAGTTTCGAGGGGCAATTATCATTAATTCATATGTTCCCTCAGTCCTGGTAGAAAATCTGAGCCTCAGAAACCATCATTTTGTGTGAGCAGACAGCTATTAAAAGTGCATTAATAACCTGTTGTGGCCGTAGCATATGCCTTTTAAAAAGATTTGCAGCTCACTTCTCTGTGGTGAAGACACAGGACTTCTCCAACCTAATTACAAAGCAATCAGACAATTAATCTGGAAATCGCTTTCTTAACAACAACAGTCTCTCAAATGAGGCACCCTGTGCAGCGCCGTGAGGTCAAGTAGCGTTTTGATACACGGCCTCCACGCCAGCCCTGCCTGCTCTCCAGCAAACGGTGGTGTTCATTACCTACCAAAGGCCTGACCACCATTCAGCCTTCCTTTTCCAGGTCAGAAACCCTGAGCTGAGAAACCAGTTGTCGATAAAGTGCCCTAGCCCTCCAACAGAGAGGAGCCCACCGATCCCTGGGAACAGCCAGATTTGAGTTAAAAGCGAATGCTGCACATATGGGCAGAGAATTAACTGGCACCAGCTTTCATTTCAGAGCCTCTCAGGTATTGCTTTGCAGATGGGTGGATGAGTCAGAGTGAAGGTCATGGGCGGGATTCAGGTTTCCGTCTTATCACTCTTGCCCAACCTGGAGAAGCACTGTCTGCCTGCCTGTCTGTCTGTCTGTCTGTCTCATATTCATACATACTGCCGTCCAGAGGACCCCAACTCCTCATCTCTGAGTTAGGACTAGGTAACATCTGCTTTCAAATTTAGCCTGTTCTAAAATATGCACTATTTGATCACCATATCACAAGGATGTACCAACAGCTCTTCAGAGACCAGCTGATAATGTAGAAATTGATTTCTTTACTTCTTTCAAATGAGAACAAAGCGCTCCAGAGATTGACTTCTACCTTTCTTATCTGCTCATCTTGTAATTTCTCCCTCAGGAAAACTGAGGAAGGTTCTTTCTCTGGGAAGCAAACATCTCCAAGAATGCTCACCCTGCTCTTTTCCTGTTACCGTTGCTTCCAGTGCCTGCATGATTGTCTCTAAATCCCCAGTCATTCTTCCAAAACACCCACATTGGAAACATCAGTCATTTTAGGGCTACCCTTTTTGGCCACTTATTCAAATCTGTCACCAGTCGCGTGGATTGCTGTGCAGAAATGTCCTGAATGAGCCTCCTAAAGCTTTGGGTCTGCAAGAAAAGGTGCTCTGCTTCCGTCAAGAGCAGTTCTGACCGATCCTCCACATCCGTGAGTTGGAATCTACTTGATGGCAGTGAGTTGGTTTTGGTTGGGTTTTCTTCTGCCTCCTCGATTTCACCATGCCTCTGGTCACCGAGCACACACCAGCCAAGGTGGAACCTACAGGAGTAACTCCCGCACTTTGGTTATTGTTAGTTTCCCTTGGGGTGAGCCCACCTCCCTTGCTTAGAAGCCACTCTTCTCGCCTCCACCTAAAAGACCAGCCGTCATCTGACCGTGACCGCCCATCTGAGCAAGACTAGAACAGTGCCCCGTCAGGTTTCCAGAGGCTGATTTTTCAGAAGCAGACAGCCAGGCCTTTCTTCCCTGCGTGTCTGCACGAGCTGGAGTCTGCATCTTCTCAGTGTGAAGCCAGGAATGTCCACAGTGGCCCTGCCTTGGATCTCCCAAGTACAACTGTCCTTTGTACCAGTAAATGTAATTCGGAGGCACTGGCCTTACCAGCTCACAATCCCCGCTGCAAGAGAGCTTTGCCCCCATGCTATTAACCCACTGTGTTTGAGTACTTCTTCTTCTTCTTTCCAGCCCACCCCCCCACACACACACACCTTTTGGATATCCCAATCCATTTCTCATCTGTTGAACTATCTTCTAATTAAGCCCAAATCTCTGTTCTCAAGTCTTTAGCCCACTTAACACACTGTGAACAAATCCCGAGTATACTCATGTTTATGGTCTAAAGCAAAAATCCATCCATTTATGATTTAATGCAAACAAAACAAAACAAACTCACAGCTGAAACACTTGGGTAAGTTGGTAAAAAAAAAATCTGGTCTTTAATATGTTAAGAGAGCCTTCATGTGAATTCATTTGGGGACTATAGTCTAGTCTTCCTTGTTTTTTCTCTTTGTCTTATGATGATGATCTAGCTTTCGATCTTACATGAAACGAGACCGAGATCCCAGTTAGTCAGATGGCTCCACAGCCTTGCAGTTAAAAGTACAGGGCTTGACTTTTACAGCCACAGAAAAAGAGAAGAAAGCAAGGGACATTTTCAATGAAAAGTGATCCACATGAGAAGGCTAAATACAAAGGTTAAAGTGGTTAATGCTAGCCTTGGGAAAACACACACACACATTCATACATAGATACATATAAGTATACACTCACAGACACACACACATATATTTCTCAAGAGCTATGTTAAATTAATCCTATTTATGTAACTACCTCTGTTCCGCTCATTCACAACTCACGATCAATTGTAAGATTCTGCATCCTCCTGGGGACCACTCGTGAAACTCTCCAAAAATTAAAAGAGTTTTTGCATCATTGAATTTGTTTCTTACACCTCCCCTTTTTAGAACAATAAGAAAAATATGTAATACAACCTTCCTAATTGTGCAAGTTGGTATCATGATAATCCCAGATAATGTTCTCCATACCAAGAACACAGAGCTTGGAAGGTGGTGCCAAGTTTCATTATTTGATTCCAAGTGGGTAGGGGAGCAGAGTTTTTTTGGTTTTTATTTTCTTTCTAAACGCCCGGACTAAAAGTGGTCAGTTGCTTTGTTGCTCTGAATAGTTTACTGGCACTTCATTGGCTGTGAGCAGAGTGAGGGCCACAACCACCCTTCTCCCCACCACCACCTTCTCTCCCTCCCCAAATAAAAATCATATTCTATTTCACTATCAGGGCATTAGATTATTCCCTTTAAGAAACAATATGTTTAGTCGTGTTGAGATTATCCAGAGCTTTGAAAGATAGTGAGTCATGTCCATTCTCCAGTGGAGGGGTAGGTAGAGATGAAGGCCGTTGAGGAAAGTTGAAAGAACTTCATTTAACTGTGGAGCTAAATGGACAAAAAGAGTCGGGGATTACTGGACAGCAGAAGCTGAATCTGTTTCTCCAGGGGCGCAAGGAGCAGCAGATGCAAAGACATGATAAATTTCATTGCAGCCGAGGGAGAATGCTGCCTGATTCTCTTCCCGTAAAGAATGGGGTTTCTCAGCGCATCCCAGTTAAATGGCTGTGATGGTGCTGCCTGCCATGAAGTGAACGGCAGCCTCCAAAGACATCACTATAAAATTTGCAACCTTAAGTTAATTGAAAAATTTTCAGTGCTGCGTGGGCCATCATGGAAGTCCTCCAGATGGCACTCAAGGTATCCTGCTTAATGTGTTGTTCGATTCTTTTTGCACCTCTCAAATAAATTGTCCACCTTCCACCCAGGCACTGGAGCCAGGTCTTCCTAGTGCCTGATGACAATGGTCAATGGTCACTTTCATTTGGGGCCAGCTAGCTGGCTGTTCGGGCTCGGGCATCCCTTCCAGATTGATTTTTCCATTCTTCAAGAGCGAACCGGATTCCTTTGCCGACTTTCCCAGCTCTCCTGCTTGAAGTCCCATCTGGCCCCCAGACAATTTGACCAGTCTAATTAAGCATGCAGAGGGAAGCACGGTGGTCTGCGTGCCCTGAACTTCCCCCTCGCCAGCTGCCTGCCCAGCGTTCTCAAGGATCGGTGGCAGGTTGCGTGGTCAAATCCAGAAAGTAACAAGTTCCCCCCAGGAGCTGCCCTCTTTCCAGGCAGCCGTCACTGCTCCCCAGGGCTGGGGAAGGAGACAGCTTCCTGACTGCGGTGCAGGGAGGATGTGCTCTGCCAGCCTTTGTGTGGCTGTGGCTTCGCAGAGCTGCCCGGCCAGACCCTGTCCAGCTGTGGAGGAGAGGAGGGATTTTCATTGACAAGATGACAGGGGATGGTTCTGCTGGGCCACTTGGCACTGAGAGAGAGCGATGTCATTTTGAAAATAGGCCCCAAGTGCTTGGTTCTCAGCAGTATTTGACAACTGGTTCTGGCACATCCATCTTTAAAACATGTACTTTGGAATAGGAGTGTTCTCTTTCAGACTCCCCAGACTTCTATTGCAACACACACACACACACACACACACACACACACACACACGCTGCTGCTGCTGCCTTAAAAGAGAAAATTCCACTCCTGTCCCCTACCCTGACTCTGGAAGGCATTTGCTGACACATCCATTGTGCTGGTTGAAATGTTAGCCCCAGAAGGTTAACCACAACCTCCTAGACGCCCCCCCCACACACACACACATGTGCGCCTCTTATTCAGTCGGACTGAAATCTCTGGGTATGAAGTCGATGGAGATGGGCTGGTGGGCAAGGGGAGCGAACCATTAGCTGGGTATCGTGCACTTGGACCGCTGGACTAGACGTTGAGGACCTGCAGCCTCAGCACAGACCAACATGCCACGAGGACATGTTATAGGAGAAGTGGATGGTGCCACAAACACACGCTCACAGGCTAAGTGTCTATCCTGTCTCTCTTTCTGCAGGTAACAGCCCTCAAGACAGCCCACGCAATTTCTCTCCCAGTGCCTCGGCCCACTTTTCCTTTGCCCGGAGGTAAGAGCTTCTTGGGAGAGGGATGCAAAGTAATAGGTAGAGAATCTCCACCCCACCTCACTGGACTTCTCCAGTCGGTCCAGGTTATTCTCTCCTTAGGTTGTTGTGGACCCCTCTGTCATGGTGGTGGCCATGTTTGGCACTGGCTCCAAATCATGACCCTGTGCAGGGAACAAGGTCAGGTCTGTGCCAATCTTGTAGGGGCAATACCAGAGCATGCCCCAGTATCCCCTGCCTCATCACAGGAAGGATGATGCAGGCGTGATCTTCATGGAACTCACAGAGGCCCCTCCAATGCCAGCTTTGATTCTTTCATTTACTTGTTTTATTTTTTTAAAAGTCATTTTATTGGGGGCTCATACAACTCTTATCACCATCCATCCATCCATCCATTGTATGCCAAGAACATTTGCACATTTGTAGCCAACATCGGTCTCAAAACATTTGCTTTCTACTCACGCCTTTTGAATTAGCTTCTTATTTTTCTCTCTTCCTCCTGGCTTCCCCCTCCCTCATGAACCCTTGATAATTTATAAATTATTATTATTTTGTCATATTATACACTGTCCGAGGTCTCCTGTGGCAGACTTCCCTGTTGCCCATAAAGTATTCATTTTTAAGCATTGTCAAACAAAGAAAGAAAGGGAGTGTTAACCTGGTCCCCCAGAGCCTGTGTTCATTCAATGAATATTAATTTCACAGTGATGCTGCTAATCCCAGGTGAAAGAAAATATGTATAAAAAGTGGTAAACACGAGTCTGCTGTAGCCTCTGAAATGCATCTTTAAAAAAATGCATTCAGTGGCTTGAAGGTAATAAGAAAGAGGCCAACTCCCATTGCAGCTTGCCTTTTAAAATGACTAAAGTCAGAGTCAATCCTGCCAGGTGAATAAGAAAAGGTGTGGGGCGGGGTAGGGGGGTGCAGATGACTGCTCTCTGTGCTGTGAAATACACAAACCCCCAGGCATGTTAATTTTTTGACAAATAAACCATAAACCGTGACAGAAGATGATCACGGGAGACCTCAAGTTCATTCTGCCCGCATTTCCAGCTGGAACTCCCTCCACACTCTTCAAAAATTATTAACTTAGATTAGGACATGAGTGATTATCTTCTGCAAATTTTTTGGTGTAGCGAACCCTGCGTTAGTTTGGAAAACTCATGATAATGTTCTCATTTCAAATGGGGACCGCCCCCATCTCATCTTGTGTGGACCGTGGCCACTTAAGAGCTAGTGCCATTTTGAGACTTCTATCGTTTTGTGAATTTAGTTCCACAGAGCACTGATACCAGCGACATCATGCTGTTTTGGAAAAAACTCCCAGAGCTAGGGGATGAAGGTCACATGTCTTCATCTTCTCTGATCTTACACGATTTATAGGGCAATACGCCACCAGCACATAGCCCCATGCCACGTGATTGACTCTTGACGGATTGGACAGTATGAGCCCACGCATTTGTCATGCATTTTCTCTCATCCACATTTTAGGTCAGAACTCCTGAGTTACACTGTTACTTTTGAGTTACAGTAAAGGATGGAGGTGATCATTCCCAAGCCAAACTCAAATCGAAGCCTGCTAGTGATGCTAGAGGACTGGAACTCTCCTGTTCTCTCTTCTGAGAAGTGGTGTGTGGTTTTGAACTTCCCACATTCCAGTGAGCAGCCCAATGGCTGGGGGTGATCAGGACACCACCAGGACTTGTGAGCATCGTACGCAATTAGAACTTTTTATTCCCATAGTAAGGAAACACGTTCCCGATGCTAATTATAATACTGACAGTACAATGCATCTGACGGTGGCATTGACATTCTCCTCCACCTTTCTGCACTGCTTCGCCAAAACTCAAAATTGTCAGTTTGATATTGGGACGTTTCCTTTATTTGTTTTCGACCATATCATCTAAATCAGGGATCCTTACACTTTTTAAACAGGGGGCCAGTTCACTGTCTCTGAGACTGTTGGAGTATAGTTAAAAAAAAAAAAAGCTATGAGCAAATCCACTGCAGGCCCAGGATGAGTTGGCTGCTCAGCAGGACAGGCAGCGGCAGCAAAAACACCTGACAGACCAGATAAATGTCCTCAGCAGGCCGCATGTGGCCCATGGGCCATAGTTTGAGGACCCCTGATCTAAACCTTTGTGAGTGGTATAGGAGGGATGTGGCCTGCATCTCCCTGTGCCCTCTGCTCCTGTGGGATTCCCATCCCCACCCCTAACCCCCGCCCCCCAATTATTTTTCATTCAGCAAAACATGGAGATTTGCATCTACAAGGAAAAGACTCTTTTCCAGCAAACCTGGTTGCTTTGGCAATAATACAGTCTTTCCTTCAGTTAGCGTTTTATTGGCCGCTGCTGCAAAGAAAAGAAAACATCGTTAGTCGGCTCCAAATTGCACATGTGTGATACCTGCCTGGAAAAAAGGGCACACTCTCTCTTAAGTGCTATATATATAGCACACACTGTCACTTGTGGTGTGCAGTTGTCATGGTAATGAAAAGGCAATGGTCCTTGGTGCTCCATTTGAGTAAATAGACTTGGACAACTTAGGTAACTTTATGAGACATAAATTATTTCTGGTTCGTGCCTGCACAGAATACTGAGAACAGTCGTGTTTAAACACCTTTCTAGTTGTGTGTTTTCTGGAGTAAGCAAATGTAATTTATGCTTCAGAACTAATAAGAACATGTCTCCTCTTGGAATTGTTCGCTCATCTGAAATATGTTCATTGATACCTGAGGGAAAGGCGAGTTAATGAATCACAAAGTAAAATCATGGTGGGAGAAATTGTGTCCCTCTCTCTTTCCAGAGACTAGTTTCTGATAATTGCTATTAAATGGACTGAGTAATTCTTTTCGAATCATATTCTTGTCTTACTTTTAAGAATTGGAGGTGTTTTAAATACAAAATAAAAGAATGTTTTTAAATTTTTAATAAGTAGCCAAATGAAATAGGAGCATCCTGGGTCCACTAAAATAATTGTCAATATCTTTATAAGTATATTGTTATAATGCTTTCTTCTTAAATATGCTTTCTAGTTGGTTAAAATCTTTGTAAAAGGACATATACCTTAATTCTAAAAGTTCCTTTTTTACTGCTCTAGTTACATACATCATATTTTGCTTCTTTTTTTTTTTAACATACTTGATTCAATTGTACTCCAATCACGGCACAGAAATGACAGGTAAATTTTACTAAAATCTTAACGTTGTTATAATTCTGTTACTGTCCACTTGAACTCCATTTTGTCTTTGTGTGCCATTAACATTAATTGGAACTAATGACCATAGCTTAAATTTAAGCTAATATGTTAGTGTTTTTTTTGTTCTTGTTTTTTTCACATGAATGTCTGTGATGTTTTGCAAACTCAAGTTGAACGCTATTCACTGACCTCAGCTTATTGTGAATCTGTCTGTGGTAAATTTTGTCCACACTGTCTCTGACTGGGTAAATTCAAATAAATGTGGCATGCAGAAGAAAAATAATCTACTTTTATTATTGCATCTAAGGATATCAGCATAACTCGTGACAGCGTGCTTACCCTTTTCCCCCTTGATAAATCTGTATGTTTTCATGATGGCACTTGTTTTTTAAGTATTGTCTTTAGGGAAATTGCTAATAAAGCATTCGCTCTAACAATACTAAGATGCCAAACCCAGCTTCTGTGGAGTCGGTGCTGATTCCCATCGACCCTGTGAGATGAGAGGCTGGAGCTGCCCCTGGGAATTTCAGAGACTGTAACTGGAAGCTACAGGGGTGTACAAAGCTCCCCATCTTTCTCCCTTGGAAACATCAGAAAAATGTGCTTTCTCCTGCATCGCCCTGGCCCTTCTGTTAGCAGCAGTATTAGCTCTATGCAGGAGTCCTGGTGGGGTGTAGGTGAGACAATGAGCTGCTAGCTGCAAGGCCAGTGTTTCGATCCTGCCAACTCTTCTGAAGGGCAAAAATGAGGCCACCCACTTTCATAAAGATTTCTCAGAAGCACCAAGGGAGCAGTTCTTTTCTGGCCTGCAGGGTCGCTGCAAGCCAGACTCCACGCGAGGAGAGGGCATAGAGTGCTTCTTGGAGAACGCCTCTCCTCCCTCATTAACTCCTCTGAAACCCTCAGAAAGCGCGCCATTCATCTGCAGAGTGGGTCCCATCCGCAGCTAGCCGTCCGACCCCACTTCAGACTTCAGAGTGCTCCCTTCATGGTTGCTGGGACGTGGTCTCTAAGACGGGGGAGACCCCTGAACTCTTCGAGAAATATTCTGTCACTTGAGGGCAGAGTTTCATTCCACCATGGTGTTACCTGGCCAGAGGTGGGCCAAGGACACCTGGTGCTGAAGAATCCTCACGATGCCTCTGTGAAGCGGGGCCTCGGTCAGCCGACGGCAATCGCTCTCAGGGCTTCTGAGCCTCAGACCAGTCACTTCTGTATGCCTACAGATCCCACCACATGAAGCTTGAGCTGAACAGGAATCCACCAAGCCTTTGGTCCTGAGGGGTAGAGTGGCTTCCTTGCAACTTCTCAGCAGAAATGGGAGGCATCCCCCCCCCCCCCACCCGTCCCACAGACCCTTCCTGGGAGCCCCAGGTCCAGTTTCTCCATGTGCAGCAAAGTAGCCTTTCCTTCCTCCCTCCTGATTTTTATTAATTTGAATCTGCTGAGTCTGACAGTGGTAATTATCCCTGGTATTCATTTTGTCAAAGTGTATTAGTGAGAGATCGATACTATGGATCAGCCCAGGCTCTCTCCACTTGTTTGGGCGTATTGATCCCGCTTAAATAAAAGTCAACCTGCTGGATAATGTTTGTTTACCCTGGCCATCCCTGTGCATTTCCACGCCGTCACAGAAGATGCTTGTGCCATTTGTCCGACTGAAAAGACCCGCTCTCCCTGGGCTTCCCATGTACTGCCACGCCCGTATTGGCCCGCGCTGAATGCCCTTTCTCCACAGGACGGATGGACGTCGCTGGTCGCTGGCTTCTCTGCCCTCCTCTGGCTATGGGACAAACACGCCCAGCTCCACGGTTTCTGTAAGTGCCTGAAGTAACCCCTACCCACCCGCCCCTGCCCCAGGCATCTGAAGGCAGCCCTCTCTCTGGGTGTCTCCTGGTGGAAAAGAGAGGACATATTCTGCATGTCTGCCAAATAAGCTACGCGTCGGATGATGTGCTGACCGGCGTACAAAGGACATCTTTCCCAAACCAAGGAAGTCCCGGGATGGCAGGTTTGGAGGGACCTGGGAGCTTTTGTTCTCATCATCCCGTTTGGTATGGTTTTGAGGAGAGGAAGGTGGGGGGGCACAATCTGGTTTTCCTGCTTTGGTTCCATGCCACGGATGTGAGTGCTAAGAACACCACGGAGTGGCCATGGCCTGGGTCTTTTTTCCTGGTGTGACTTTGATAAAGGATTGGTGGGGGGGAGTTCCCCTCTTTCAAAGAAAGACAGATTTATAAAATAGTTAGCCTTCACCTGGCCCGTACCTTCCAGGTCAAACTTTCTTTCAGGGGTAGATGAAAGGAAGAAAGTTAAATGAATAGACATGATGGAAATAGGGCCTAGGAAGAAGGATCCCCTTGCTTCAATTTGTGACATTTCAACTAGAGGCCCGGCAGTTCATGGGAACAGCTCAGCCGGTTAGATGGATGCCCCCAGAGCTTGCCTTTCTGCTACAGTGGGAGGGAAAAACTGTCTTGACACAGCTCTCGGAGCACTTCAGTGGTCTCTTCAAAGGCCCCAGTGTTTGGGTATCTGGTAAATACTCAGGGAGGTGGTCTGGGCACTCGTGTACCACTGCAGGAACGCAGACCTGATGGCTTCCAAGCCTCTTCTGTTGTGCTCACAGCCTGCGGTGACTGCTTCAGGTCATCCTGGGGTCTTCTTTGCTGCAGCACACAGCTTCAGGCCAACCCTCCCTGCTTCCCCCACCCCCCACCCCCCCAGCCACTTCATAGTCCTTGAGTTTTTCCAGACCAGAAAGGACATTCACGCCAATGAGCTCAGCCTGATGAGCTTCCACCAGTCTACAGGGAATATGAGAGAGCTTCAAAAAGTCTGTAGAAGAGCGAAATGAGAGGACTTTTCCCCACTGGCTTTTGCGTGTCCCTTTCCTCCCCACCCACTCTAGAGTGTAGGTTTCCTGGTGCACCTTTCAAAGCTACCTTTGAAGACCTGCCAGTGGGTTTATTTGCTTATTTTACCACTTCTTCTTTTATAGTATCTTACTGAGGTGTGGTCCCTCACTAGGGGGTAACTCAAAATGGGGTGCCTTCATGCTTGTGGGGTATGAATGTATTGTCTGATTGCATCATTATTATTAATTTTTTGGAAGCATTTTCTTTACTTTGGGTAGTTTCAGTGTCATGGTGAACTCACCCCTGCAAGAGTATGGGTACAAAGTTCTGACTGCCCTCCGTAGGGGGGAGGGTGTCCCTAAATAATAGCAAACTTCTTCTTTTAGAGTGAAACTTTTCCCATTTAATTGATTTCAAGTTACTGGGCAAGAGCCACCATTGGTTCTTGATCCAGCTTTTAAATGTTGAGTATAGAAAGCATCTAGATTGAAAATAAGCATGGACATTTTTTGAACCCCCTCACCAACAAAAAAGAAAGGAAGGACGTTGTTTTCTAGGCTGTAAGTAATGTTTTTCTCCAGACCAGTTCCCAAGTCAAGGCAAGAATGTTTGGCTTGTTCCCCACACCCAAAATTTGAATGCATGTCTCCTGACCCCTTTTTCGCTCGCTCTATCACACACACCCCTCCCCCACCTTACATTTCCCTGCCGGCAGACATTGTGCAGGCTTGGAGAGAGCACGGCTCTCTGAGAAAAGCCCAGTCAGTCAGGGATCTCTCTTCTGTCTATCTCTGGTCAGACATGGGGTTTTTAACAATGAACCTATAAAGAAGGGGTGATTTACAGAAAATCAAACCCCACTTAGTACAGTCATTTAAAACAACTTTTTAATAAGCACTTAACTGCATGCTAGACTTTCATCGAACTACTTAAAATACCCGTCGACTCATTCAATCCTAAGGGTGTCCTCTTACTCTGGGATCATGCCATGTTTTCCTCCGTTTATGCTTCAGAAACCTGAGGCACAGAGGACTGGCTGAGAGGCAATTTCCCATTGCCCTTTTGCTGTCTGCATAGGAATACAGGATGTAGCCTTACTCTAACAAACCTTGTAAATACAGGATTGACTGCCCGACATAAGGATCCTCTGTCCCCCTACCTTCCAGATGTGCCCGCAGGAACTTGCCAAGAGACGGTTTACTGCCAAGCACATGGTTGACGTCTCTAGCGTGTTCTCACCAGGGACAAGGCAACTTTGACATTGTGTGCTGATTTTATTCCAGATAGAACGGTTGATCTCAATACTCCCTTGTTTTCTTCTTTTGACTGGAACTTTAGCCATTAAATTGACTTTTTTCTTCTTCTTCAGTCTAAGACTTAGGGAATGGGTGGATTTGTGGAGTGAAGATTTTATTACACAAAAGTTTAGTTGATTTTTTATGACAGTGGTGAGCACAAGCTAGAAAAACTTCTACCCAATTCTCTTTGGTGGCTCTACCTTCTTGTCCTTTAAATACTCAAGCCAAAGCTGTGTAAACCTGCCCAGCTCTGAGCCTTTTTTAAACCTGAACCCGAGCTCGCTCACTCACTCCTGTAGTCTTATTTCACAAAGTAGGCGTGGGGGTGGGGCTCCAGAACCACTGGTGTTGAAATGTGCACCTTGTGATGGTCTTTATCCTTGGGATGCTTTGGAAATTGGAGAATTGGGGGAGATTAAGAATGCCCTTTCTGAAGTTGGAGAGATTTGGCTGGAGAAAGTTAATCTGCCCTCCCAGAAACTATTGAGGACTGTAACTTCGCTGAACTTTAGCAATTTGCACCTCAAATTCATGAGTGCAACAGTTCCAAGGTAATATTCAGATCATCATTTTAGCTTTAAACTAAGTTCCTATGCAATCGCAGCAGCAAGAGGACGTTCTGCCCCTCCCCCCGCCCCCCCCCCTCCCGTGCCCTCCCAATATATTTCTCACCAAGTGAATTATTTTCTGCTGAGGGAAAAAATGGAAATAAAGAATATAAATACCCATAAACATGAGATATGATTATAAAATGATAATGCCTTGAATAGATAGCCCACACAAACTTGTACGTGCCTATTAATGGTTTCTCTGCAATATGGTGATCTACAGAGACTACAGGCTTGCTAGAGTGCTATCATCACTCAAAGCTTTTTCCTTTTTGTTCAACTCTTCTGATGGCAGCATAGTATTATGTGCAAATCTTTGTTTTTTTTAATTGTTTAGGTAGAATTTCAATTTTTGTTTTTCAATTTTATTTTAACTATAGTTTTATTGAGAAAATGCTTCATATATCATGCCATTTAATCGTTCAGTCTTAGAAAATTTGTGCAGTCATCATCACAATCCGTTTCAAAAATTTTCTTGTATTCACATGCCTGGCCAATCGTTCATCTGCTATCAAGTCTTGGAGGACACATTAGAGAGAGAGTTCAAGCCTCTCCTCACCCAGTTTCTTTCACTCCCAGAGAGAACCTCTTCTCTGAGGTTCCTTGGTATCTGGGTTAGTTAGACAAGAGAAACAAATCCATGGAAACTCATATGTGTATAAGAGAGGCCTTTATATAAAGGATAACTGTATATTAAGAAAGCATGCCAACCCAATCCCGAGTAAGCCATACATCAAATATAGCCTATATGTCCGAGACCAATCTATAAAGTCCTCTTCAGACTCACAAAACACATGCAATGATGCCAAATGCAGGGCGATCACAGACCCATGGGTAGAAAATCTTTGAATCCAGTGGTGATGTAAACACCTCAGTGTTAGAAGGGGTTTCCAGGGCTGCATCAGCCTAGGTCCATGTGGCTTCTCCTCAGGGATGTCTCGCAGAGAGTCAGCCTTGTCAGTGGAGAGTCTCCAAGGGCTGAGAGAGAATGTGTCTTGCACTCTAAGGAGAAAATCCTCAAGTTTTCTCATGCCCGCACAGAGGCCTCATTGGCTATATACTGATTGACAGTTTAGACTCCACCCCTGCACCCTTAATCCTCAAATTGACACCAGATTGTGTAGCTACTGTAATACGCATGCCATGCTTGTTACAAGTCCCTACTCTCTGATTGACACATTTGAGCCCAAATGTGGTTTGAAATTCATTTTCAGGTTTTTGGGTGGGAACAGGATCTGTTTCCCGCATGGAACTGCCCAGTTAGCAAATAGACTGTGGCTTAAAATGAGGAGATCCTAATATTTCTACAGCAGTGTTAATGAACATTTATACTGTCATGTTGTTCCTAGGTGCCTTCTGGTTGGTTTAGATGCCTGGGGATCCCATGTGCGGCAGAGCAGTTTTTGCTGCATTTGAGACCCTGTGACTGCACTGTGTCAATTCACTCCCTTGAGGGTCATCCTCTTTTCCCCTGCCCCTTTCCTGTACCCAGCATGAGTCCTTCTCCAGGGAGTGGTGCTCCCGATAACGTGTCCAAAGCATGTGAGATAAAGTCTCACCATCCTAGCTTCCAAGGAACATTCAGGCTGTCCTCCCGAGACAGATTTCTTTGTTCTTCTGGCAAACCAGGGTATTTTCAATATTCAAATGCATGGACTTTTCTACAGTCTTCCTTACCTAATGTCCAACCTTCGCGTGCATATGAGGACGTTGGAAACACCGGGGTTTGGGTTAGGCTTGCCTGAGTCTTCAAAGTGACATCATTGCTCTTCCCCACATTAAGAAAGTCTTCTGCAGCACATGTGCCCAAGGCAGGACGGCTTTTGACATTTTGACTGCTGCTTCCAACAAATTGATTATGGATCAAAGCAACATGAAATCCTTGCCAACTTCGATCTTTTCTCATTTTGTCATGATGAGGATTTTTTATTTTTTTGCATTGAGTTGCAATCCATTCTGAGGAGCACTGTAACTACTCTAAATGCATGAACAAGCTTACAGATTTGTAAATCTGAATTTAGGAAACTTTGATAAGAATTTTGAACATTTATTGTCCTTTGAAGCATAAGAAGGCTTCAAAAAGTTCATGAAATTAAAAGCTGAGACATTTTTGAAGTCCCAATGTTTGTTCAGATTCTTAAATCTGTTGTTGTCTTAGTTAATTTCTTTATCTCTGTTTTATCCTTAGAAAATATTTTTTTACCAGTGGTTTGTATTTTCAGAATAGAGCCTGAGTTGTATTGCATAAATCTTTCCAGAAGTGCGCTCATTTTTTATGGCTTAGAAGATAATCTAATTACGTGCAAAAACCCCCTCTTTGTCTCAGTCTGTACTTAATATGGTGTTTTATCATTTCACGGTATAGGGATATTTTGAAGCTGTGGTTATTAATTTCTGACATTATTGCATTGCAACATTTGTGTATTGCAGCTTTCGATATTCATGAAATGTGATTTTTGTGGACTGACCTTTTTCTAAATTAAGAAAAGCCTACTAGACCTTACATTTTCAAATGCACGCTGTCTTTCAAAATATGCATATCCTAACCATGCCCCACGTACTCAAAAATTTCTGAATCTCTATTAATAGATCTGTGAGCATATGTCCCCCGAAAATCAAAACAAAAACTGGTTTGCTGGCTTGGTTGTTATAGATCCCAGATTGAGGCCAGTGCCGATTAAGCTGGCCCCACGTGCACCTCGTCTTTATCGGGTGTCATGTGGATAGTTTCCAAAAGCAAATCTGGTAACGTTGTGAGCTACAAATGGAGGGTGAGCTGGTATGCACAGGAGAGAAGTGAGCCTGTCAACACAGGAAACCCGAAGGCGCCGTTCAGGTCTGCCCTGTGGGGTCGCGAAGAATCAGAAGTGGCTCCATGACACTGTTTGATTTGTTTTGAAATCCAAGAGATGGATACTCCTTCTATCCAAGCTGTTATTTTAAATGATAATAATAAGATGCCTGACCTGACAAAGAGGAAACAAGTCCCCGATTTTGAACAAGTATCTTCTTGATGTTTTCCCCCTGGTACCCACAGCCAGACCGATGGGGATTCCATCACAGGGGGACAGCCTATCAGGCCTGTTCTTGTGCCCTGCGGTCCGACCTCACATCCTAGGGTTTGTGTCAATGAATGCTCCCCCACAAAGTGACACTGTGCGCCTGTGAGCAGCAGCAGAAGCATGTCATGCTCCTGGTCCCTGCCCCCAGCACTCACTGGGAGGGGCTCTGCCTGGGCTCTCGCCATGTCTTTTCCCTGATTTCTAAAAAGACGCTCTCGTTTGGGGACCTGGGGTGGTGGTGGGACAGTGACGATCTCTTTTATACGCACATGAAAATAAAAATGGAAGTCCTTTGGACCTCTCCGAGTGAGCACGAGGGTCTACCTGTAGGCCGTTCTCATCATTATGCTCTGAAAGGGTTGCGTGGCCCAAGTTTAATGCTTTGATTTCATGGGTATCCAAGAAAGCTCTCTTGAAGGCAGCACATAACCTCCACCTTGGTCTCTTGCAGTCATCCTGTTCCTCCCAAGAGAAGTTACACCAGTTACCCTACCAACCAACGCCAGATGAGCTACACTTCCTATCGAAACATTTCTGTACCACCGAAAGCATCGCCACCGAGACCAGATGCAGGAACACCCCCATGCGGCCCCGCTCTCGGAGTCTGAGGTAAGTCAGCGGGCCAGGACCCCAGGCCCTGCCGGCTTGTCTTGTTTCCCAAATGGGTGAGGGGATAGTGCATGTCCCTTTCATTCGGAGAAGTCCATGGAAGATCCTTTGGTTTCTTACTGCCATTTTCCCACACACCCTTGGAAACCCTCTCGTGAAGGGGAGAAGGAGGCAGCAGCGGGGTTCTTGGAGACCCAGGAGGGCAGGTCTCCTTTGTGCTTACAGGGTCACTGTGGGGTAAGTGCGCAACCCCACGACCAGTGTCCCAGGCATGTTCTCTCGGGCACTTTGTGAACAACTGTGCAGAATTTTTTTTTTCATTTACACATTGTGAACTACGTGATATAAAAGCATCTCTTCTCTCTGTCTCTAGTTCTCCCTGCCTCTCTCTCTCTCCTCCCTCCTCTCTTTCTCTCTTTTTAAACCCTCACAGTTTGCTAATTACCACAGTTGCAGCATTTATGCTGGCCCTAGGGGGCCCCCCTATAAAAATTCTAGCCATTGGAAATTTCAGGGCAATCTAATTACGGTGTCAGCGTAGTTAATATGTATGTTACCATAGAGCAGCTTGGTTTCAAAAGGAAGGACAGAAACAGGAGGAGTTTTTTTAACCCCTCTATTCCACAGTAGAAAAAGCCATTCTGATCTTTCATTCTTTCTTGTCATTACGAGAAGGTGCTTTCTCCAGACTGCAGAGCCATTGTTTAGAAGTTTATGCTGCCTGACCTGTGCATTCCAGATGTGCCGTCCGTGTGACATTGAGAAGGGCTAATTTTGCTGACTTTATTTCTAATAATGATAATGATAAAGTGTGAGAGTATGGTGTCTCTGGAGGCAAGACTCTTAGGAGAGAGATTGAGGTGCAGGGTGTTTATTAGGGGGCTCCTTTAGGGGGTAGGACACCCAGGGAAGGAAGAAAGGAAGCAAGCCTGGGCAGAGAAAGCAGTTGAGCTGTTTCAGAGGCCCACCGTCTTATCTTGACCCCCTAGGGGTCTGGTCTCAGGAACCTGGGACTCAGCAGAATTGTCCTTTCTGGGCCGAAGCGACCTGGCCTTGAGTTCCCTACCTCTGTCCTGATGTCTGTTTCTGGGTCTGTGTGCGTGCACGCGCTCAGAAGGGCCTGACTGTACAGAGGTTTGCCCTCGACGGGACTGAGGCTGAGAGTTGAGCTCCAGAGTCTCCTTGGAGAGGCATGAGGGGGGGCGCACCTCCTTGTCCTCCACAGTCTGGGTCTTGATGCTGGAGAATTGGGACTGCTGGCTACATGAAGGTTCCAGGTGTGCGGTGTGCTGCTGATGATCACGTCATTATCGTTTGGGGTTTGTCCTGACTTGTAGCAGGCTCCGACACGAAACCCCACCCGACTGGATAATGGGGAGATGCCTTGGATTCCTTTGAGATAGCGAGTGAGAGAACAATTAGACGACTTTGTCTTGAGGCGCTCGACGAAGTTTGGGGCTTGTGAAATGAGTTCCTGGCCCACCTGCCATCAGCCAAGTCCTCTCAAGAATATATCGGGAATATGCACACTGAACTTGACCAGCTGCATCAAGGCACTGACATCATGAACCTACTATTGAGAAAAAGGAGGAAAGAAAGCGCCGTGGAATGGATGTACACTTCTGTTTGCTACCCATAATGCCTACCTCAGCGTCCCGAAGAAATCAAGACTGGAAAATGGATTTCAATAATGACATGTGTGCCTTGGAAGCTGCTTAAGGCACCTCCATGGTCGGTGGCAGAGCGCAGGTGTATGAGGAAAGTGTGAAATTACGCTGTTCCACGTGTCCGAGATGCTGCCGTCGGCATTCACATCCGTAGCTACCTATTTTGTTCTGTGCTGGAATTCATTAATTGGTTTCCGGAACTGCGCACACTCATACCCAATGCAGAATAAAACCTCCCTTGAAGAACATCTTCTGCACCTGCTTTCTGCTGCATCTGTAATTACTTTGTGGGGCCCCACGTCCTGAACTTCTCTCTTTGAATCCTGCCCCCGGTGTCTCGGGGTTTGTGGCTAAGCGCGTGTGCCCACAAATGGCTGGTTTTGTAGTTTATTACCCAATCTGCTCTTTCTTAGGCAGGCCTGGTACTTTAGATGCAACCGATTGTTGATAAATAAAAAAGCTTATTTTCCTTCCATGCTGCGACAAGTTTAAAGGGATAATTTGCTTTGCTCTGCAGCCCTGGACGGTCTCCCGCCTGTTGTGACCATGAAATCATTATGATGAACCATGTCTACAAAGAAAGGTTCCCAAAGGTAATGAATTGAATTTCAGATGCCTCCCGTTGGAAGGAATCGGCAGCAGAGGTTTGGAGTGTGGGAGGTGGTTCCGTGATGGGAAGAGTGATGGGAAGTAACGGTCCAGTGTAGCCATAACGAGCATAAAACAGCCCTGAAGCCTGATTTGGGAGTTGAAGTCAGTGCAGATTTGTATACTGAAACCTCAGAGAACTGGCCATTCTCTGTGCACAGGGCCATCTCTCGGGGGAATACCCTGCTTGGGGACCACACTCGGGCTGGCCTCGTGGGGTCCTATGTACAGGATCCACTTCAAGAGACCCCTGGGCTGTGTGTCTGCCCACCACCTCCTCGGGGCCTGCTGCAGCGGCATCAAGCACAGGCTGGTTTCTCCCAGAGAAGCCATGCTGGGTGTGTCAAGAAAGATTCCCCGCCCCCCCCTCCCTTTTTCGTCAACATTCCATCTCTTTGGCCATTAGGATTCTGATTCTGATGATCCCTTATATGTCTAGGGAAGGTCTGGTTGCCGTTTTCCCCAGTTAGATGGTTAAATGGAATTGGAATGGAGCCAAAGAGGAATTTGTGAAAGGGTTATGCCACGGACCTCACCCCCACCTCTGCAAGAAGCTGCCTCCAGTCCGTCTTCACTGCCTGCCCCATCAGTGTCTCCACCTATTTGGGGGAAGGAGGTCCCTCTGGACTGGTCTTCGAGCCCCACCCCCACCCACTCTCCTTTGTGCCCCAGGCAAGAGAACCAGAGGAACATTTTGGTTTCATAAATCAGGAGTGGAGCACTTATTATTTTTAATGAACCCAGCATTGATGTCATTGATTGAAGCTGTTTTAGCTATTTATCACATGTCACTTGTTCACCAGGGACATAGACACCGAGGAGGCCAGTTACTGCTACTTAGGATTGGGGGCAAGGTGGGGAGCAGAGAAACCCCCTGTCTGTGTAAGTCATGGAAGCCAGGCGGAATGACTGAGCACGGCCTGAAAGGAAGTTTCAGATTCATGTTTCCGGAAAAGCTGCCTGACTTGTCCACATCATAGAGCTTCCTTCCCCTCAAGCCATCCCTTTTGACCATTTTGCTCATTTAATTTCCGTTTTACTGCGGGGCAACACTATAACCAAGAGTTTTCCCTGTTCCTCATGGGCAAGTGTTCCCTTCACTGGCATTCATGGCATTCACTTGTGTTGTACAAATAATACTGCCCACTTCCACACATGTCTCCGCCCCCAAGCCCTCGCCCCCACTGCTCTGGGGACGCACCCCTTGCATGAGGACGTGGACAAGCTTCATCTCTACATTTGTCTGGGAGTGGGAGGAATGTCATACACATGGAGTTATGTGGCTTATTTTGTGTCTGGTTTATTTTAATCGCTACTGTTCTCAGTGTGTCATCTATAATATAGCAGAATAAAATTCTCTGCGTGTCGATGCACATACGCATATATGTGTGTGTATGTATGTATACACAGGATTCCCGGTGGCATAGTGGTTATGAGTGGGGCCATGGTCAGCAAGGTCAGCAGTGGGAACCCCTCTGCCACTCTGCCAGGGAAAGACTTGGCTTTCTGCTCCCATGAAGAATGGCCATCTGGGAAACCCACGGGGCAGTTCTACTCTGTCGGATGGACTCGCTCTGAGTCAGCCCTGACTCCGTGGCAGTGAGCTTGGCTTGGGCTAGGTGTGTATACGTGGCTAGGAGCCCTGGTGGCACAGTGGTTAAGCACTCGGTTGCTAACCCTGAAGTTAGCCTTTTGAACTCAGCAGCTGTTGCGCGGGAGAGAGACGGGCAGTCCGTGTACAGCTTCATAAATCCCATATGGCGGTTCTACTTTGCCCTATGGTCTATTGCTAGGCACAGTCGAGTGAGCTGCAGTGGGTTTGGTGTATGTACACACACACACACACACACACGTAGTACTCAAAACATTACAGTGAGGTTTCAAATTCATACATGTATGGACTCATTCCAAATAAAATGTGTTTAGACCTGCCAATGTGATCAGTGGATGGTTGCAGGTAAGTTCTTCTAGTAATACACTTGCCTTCATCTCACAAAGGTGCCTTCAAAAGAAGACTCTCTCAAAACAGGGTCTTCCCAGGGCCACTTTACCTCTGATCAGAGAAGTTCTCTCAAAGGGGTATGCCAACTGCTTGTGGAAATCCCTAAGGCATTATCTTGATAGATTTTTCTCAAAGGACACAGGAAGATCATGGGGGCTTATTGTGAAGTTTTGAGAAAATGTAAAGCCATAATGGTGAGAAGAACAGTCCTGGAATGTTGTGCCGTCACAGCATTTTCCCATCACAATGACGTACCCGTTCATCCTTCAAGAGTAGCTTGGTTGTCTGGGAGAATGTCCCATCACCTCGCACACCCCACAGCCCTCATCTGGGCCCAGCAGTGTTTTGCTCCCCCAATTTAAAGAGCATTAGAAAGGAACATGAACAAGTTCCTCAAGGTGCCCCGACTCTGTTTTGACATGATACAGATCGAAGAGTCCGGAATTCTTCAGGGGAAGGTTGTTGTTGTTGTTGTTGTTGTTGTTGTTGTTAGATGGCATCTTGTAGTGACCCTCTGAACAACAGAAGGAAACTTTACTGGTCCTGTGCCAACCTTCTCACTTGTCCTTCTGTTGGACTGTGTTTGTGGAGGCCCTCCCTCTTCTTCTCAGTGCACGTAGGGTTAGAGAAATGAAAAAGCCACCTGCAGAAGGCTTCAGGCCTAAACTGGTGGTTCTCCACCTTCCCCATGCCACGACCTTTTCCTAAAGTACCTCTTGTGCCCAACCATAACATTATTTTTGTTGCTACTCGTAACTGTAATTTTGCTACTCCTGTGAATCTGGCTACCCCTGTGAAAGGGTCATTCGACCTCCCCAAAGGGGTCAAGACCCACAGGTTGAGAACCGCTGCTCTAGACAGACCTAATTTTTTAGTGGGCAAAGAGAGCTAATTGATATTTTGGAAATTGGGTTTTCAAGGGGCTACGATCTGAAATGAAGACAGACCCATTGACAGTTGTAGAGTTATTCCAAGACGAATTCTTGGGTCTCTTTATATTTGATACAACAGAGGGGGGCATGTCTGGGGCAGGCTGTGTCGTGTGTGTGTGTGTGTGTGTGTGTGTGTGTGTGTTTAGTCTTCTTCCGCACAATGGGCTTCTGGTCAGTGTGTTTTCTAGAATTCCAGTTCACCACTTCGTGAAGGCCCATGGATGGCAAGGTAAGTGCGACAACGTCATTTTCCACACAGGCGTTTCCCCATCTCTCATGTGCGTATGTGTGTGTGCTCCTTCTCTTAACAGGCCACGGCTCAGATGGAAGAGCGTCTGAAGGAAATCATCACCAGTTACTCTCCCGACAACGTCCTTCCTCTCGCAGACGGCGTGCTCAGTTTCACTCACCATCAGATCGTTGAACTGGGTCGAGATTGCTTGGATAAATCCCGCCAGGGTCTCATCACCTCCCGGTACTTCCTGGAATTGCAGCACAAATTAGATAAATTGCTACAGGAGGTACGAACCATCTACCTCGCGATGTTCTATGATTTGTGTCTGTGTCTTTTCTTCACCTCCCCCCCACCCCAACCCATGAGAACATGTTCATAAAAATTGTCGCCACGAGATGCAGTTCAGATTCCAGGGAAGGAAAGCAAAGCACAGCCAAAAAAAAAAAACAAAAAACCCAACCCTGATTGCTGTGTGCTATAAATGGACTCTGGTCATTATTGAGAGTCATAGGAAGTTAACACAGTAACCTTTACAGGAACCTTGAGGCCCAGCAACCTATGCCTCTTGGATAAGTGTGAGGGATTTTGAAGCCATGATTCCCCATGCCCCTGAGCTATAAACTGCCTGAATGTATGTGTGGTACTTGATGGTGCTATCTAGTTCTCATATCTGGACAAGCTAAATGGGAAATTACAGGCTTCGCCCAGACCGCATGTCCTCTTAATTAACCTGCGGGGTGTTGGGTAGTACATGGCAACTTATGTTTTCATTAGTGTCAGGCCTTCTTCTAACAGAATATCCCATTGCCAAAATGACAGATAAACCCAGCACAGTTCTGGGCTTTGCACTTGTCTGCCTGGCTCCTGATAACACCGGAACTGGAAGGGAGTGGGTGTCAGGGGACGGCAGTGGGGTAGTGTGGCCTGAAATTGATCAGCCTCAGGCTACAAGCAAATCCTATTTTGCCCGCTCCCATTCGGACATATTGTGCTTTTTAATCTCCTAGGGCAGAAATTGCATAAATAGAGGAGGTTTTCTAGCTAAGTGTGAATATGTGAATAATGACACAGAACTGAAGGGAAATAATGGCAAATTCTCTAGAAATCCCTCTGCCCGTTCCCTTAGTGAATTTTGCTCTTCCGAGATAGACAACCCCACTTTCCTTAGCAGCCAATATTCGACTTCTCTTTTTCAACCCTCCTTCCAACCACAGAATTCTAGTCTCTGCTCCCCCTTCTCACCTTTCAACTTCCCACAGTCACCAAAACCGTGCTTCCCAGGGCTGCCCCGGGAGGGAGCAGCACCTTGTTTTCCGGTGTTGCCCTTGCTAATGTTTGCCCTGCCGGGGATCAAATCCCTTATCAATGAAAATGAAAGTCCGTTTCCAGACAAGCGAAGGGGCACGCTGACACCACGGTGGGAAATGGCCATTCGAGGTTGCTGCGCTTAATGGCCACCCTCATGTCAATCCTCGTCTTTTAGCCATTCTGTGCATCGTAGGAATGGACCACAGAGATCTGATGGCCGATTTGGGGAAGTAGATTGTGTAGACACTTCCTTTCTAGTTTTTGCGAGTCGGGAAGCTCTGCCGCCCGTCCAGCATTGCAGTAACCGATAGACAATATGCGCTGTGCTTGAGGTGCCTGAGTCAGTCTCTGCTTAAGCCTCGAGTTGATGCCTGTTTACGGCGACTCTATGGGACAGGGTTTCGGGGCCTGTCAATCTTGATAGGAGCAGAAAGCCTTATCTTTCTCCCGAGGTCTTTGGTGCAGAACATAAACATTCTATCAGTGGACCATCATTGCCCGGGCTGAATTGCCAGAGCAGTTTCTACATGCTTATTATCATGAGTTCTATTAGCTCACAATCCTTTCAGGAACCCCGGGGTCACTGCTGGGGGAGCGCTGGATGGCTAGCTGCCAGGTCAGTGGCTCAGAACCAGTTCTTCTGAAGCGGGAGGAAGCCTTCTTCTCTCATAAAAATACACAGACTCAGGAACTGAGCCCGGGCCACTATGAATTGGAACTCGCACTGTGGCAATGGGTTTTCCTTGGGTCTGGATCCAGCCTGAGGACCCTGTGTTGCATAGTGGTATGGCAGCACATATATTCCATCGTGTAGGTCTTCGTGTTGAATGGTAGGTGACACTGGTGTGTCATACAGTCCCAATCCCCCTCTCACTCTTCCGACTGTCACATCCACCCTGCTTTTCAGCAGGGCAAGTCTAGTTTATTGTGGTCTGCAGTTCTAACAGCTTCTTCCCACTCCATCTGCCCCCCTCCCCCCACACACACACCCTTTTTTTCTTTTAAGCTAGCCCTTAATTCTTGGTAGGCCAGGAGCATCATCTTCGCCCCTTCAAGGGCTCTTCTTCTAACTGTTGCTTCCTGAAGGTTGGTTCTCCCACTAGCTCGTTGTTGGCCCACCACTCCTCCCAGTCTCCCCTGATGCTTTTGTTGACTCTTGGCCTGTCCTGGCTAGGACAGTGGTGGATTCCGATCTGTGTATCGCATCTTTTCAATGTTCGATCTATGTACCCACTGACCTACCAAGTACCTGTCCATCTGGACAGCCCACCAGTACCACAGACCCAGGGTGTCTGAGACTGGACTCCACATTTTCTTTGAGAAGCCGTGTTTATCCCACAATCTCTGCTGCCAACCTTGGCACCTCCACTACCCAGTTACCTGCTAGAATTTAGAGCCATCCCTACCCGCAACCCCACCCCACGCCATCCATATCCTTTAGCCTCTAGACTTTCACAGTTTATTAGTACATATTTCTCCAACTCTGCCCTCAACTTCTGTTCCACATCCACTTCCTTGTGCAGGCTCTTGTCCCGTCTACTCAGTTTCTCTCCAGTTCTAACCTCTCAACTCCAAACTCCAGGTTATTTTCTGGGGCATATATCAGAAGCCCCAAAGTGCACATGTGACTCACAGCCTCTTTCCTCTTCTCTCCTGTTCTCTCCTCTCCTCTCCTCTCTTTCTCTCACTCTCTGGACTCAACTGTAATGCATTGCAGTAATCTGTTAGTGGATCTTACTTCCTCAGCAGATAGTGAGATCCTTGAGAGCCAGGCATCGTCCCCAGGGCCTGCTCCAGCACCTGGCTTGTGTCAGTAACTCTAACTCAAAATTAGATTGGAGTGGAAAGGAGGGAGGATATACACACATTTGCCACAATATTTAATGTATTATGATTGGTCATCAAGTGATATGATTAAGCCAGGTTCTAGAAAGGATTGTGCGCACTGGTGGATGACGACTTAGGAGAAAGCCTTGAGGGTTGAGAGTTTGGAGCAGGGTCTGCTCTGGATTCGAAGAGGCCAATCGGAGAGGAACTGTGCAATTAGTGTCTGTGGGACACTCCTTCTTTAATTCCAAACTCCCGTCCCAGGATTGGACCCCAAATGATTGCCCCTGCATTTCTCATTCCTTCCAAGGCAGAAAAGGGGTGGACTTGATTTCCAAAGCGATTTATATTCACTTGTCCGCTTACTGAGTTGCAGGTGTTTGACTTGGTTTTGTTTTTTAATCTCAAAGGAATGTAGGATCTTCTGAATTAGCCATTACAAATGGATGAAGAAAACGTGTTGATTGCCAGGCAAAAAGACCTCTGGCGTAGAGAAGCATACAGACTTCCAGCAGAAAGTCCCTTGTTGGGCAGGAGTCAGAAGGTGTTCTTGTGTGTCTCCGTGGATAAACATGTTTCTTCAGTCTTCAGTTAAAGGCATCTTCAGAGTCACACGGGGCGTGCACAGTGGCATGGAACTTGACCTTTCTAGGTAGAGCCCAATCGTGGGAACTCGCTCTGGTTCCCCAGGCTGCCACTGTTGCCAGGCTCCCAGCCGGTCCCCCTTCTCTCCTCATCCTTGACGTCTGTCTTTTGTGTGGCCAGGAAAGTACGGTGCCCCTGTGGACTGAGCAGCTTGATTTGACTGATGCTCTTTTACAATGCGAGGTCTAGGTCAATTCCAGATGAATGCTTTTCTGCCTCAGCCCTCCTTCTTTTCATTTATGTGTGTTTAGCCGAAGAAAAGATAATACCTGGGAAGCTCTAACCTACTCTCTCAAATCTGGGTCAGAGTAGTGGGGGTGGTGTTTTCCTTTTCTGTACGGTTACTAACACTTCAAATTTCAGCCATAACCGGACAGGTGATCTGCGGTGCTTTCCCTCAGAGTTTGCCACCAAGGTGCGAACTCCTCTCTCTCCTCATGCTAATTGTGCGGCGCTCGGTTTGGTTTCGGCTAAACAAACCCCCTCCCACCCCTGTAGCCTGAGTAAATACAATATTATTTACGTGGCTGCTGTGGTGGCTGAGACTCCTTAGAAGAATAGAACGCGCTATTGATTTCTGTCATTTCTGAGATTGAATCTGTATAATCAAAACATTTTAACATAGATTTTAATATATGTATTTCTTTGTTTTTGTGGCATCACTGCACTGGTGGGAGTCGGAAGCCCAGCCTTGCTCGTGGAGAGCTGCTGCTGGATTTAAACCGTCATCCCTGTGGGCTGCAGTCTGACACACAACCACTAGGCCACGAAGCCCAGCTGTTAATATATGTATTTCTTAACTCACTTTGAGGAAACCATGAAAAGATGTTCCCCTACCACCACCCCCAGTATTGTCAAGTAAAGCTTCATTTCTAGCCCCAAATGTCAACTGACAATTAACAGATGTCCTTTTGCTTCATTTTTAAAAGTTTCTCCTTAGGTCTTTGAGGATACGCTATAAGAAAGACATTGCTTTTGCTCCATTTAAAAAAGTTTTCTGCTTAGGTCTGATAAACGATAACAAAGACAAGAGCAGTCTGTCCTAACTTTCATTACATCTTGCAAAATCAATTTTGATGCCAGATGAAAATTGGAAAGAAAGTTTAAAGGAATTTAAATGTTTGATTTTAAAATATTACAGGTACATATATAAATACAACATGCACAGGTCTTCAAAAAGTTTGTGGAAGCAAATGTGGTGAAGAAAGCTGATGGTGTCTGGCTATTAAAAGATATAGCATCTGGGGTCTTAAAGGCTTGAAGATAAGCAAGCGGCCATCTAGCAGAGAAGCAGCAAGCCCACATGGAGGAAACACACCAGCCTGTGTGATCATGAGGTGTTGACAGATCAGATAGCAGGCATCAGAAGACCGCAAGCAAACAAATAAACAAACAAAAGCATATTGTTGAGAATGGAGGGAGTTGAAGCAAAGACCCCAAACCCATCTGTAGACATTGGGACATCCCTTCACAGAACAGTCACAGGGGAGGGATGAGTCTACCAGGGCACTGTACAGCACCGATAAAACACACAATATTGCTCTGGTTCTTTAAGGCTTCCCTCACCCCCCACCATCATGACTCCAGTGCTGCATTTCATGGTGGGCTAGACTGGAGCATGTACACAGGTACAGATAAGAGCTCAGAACACACGAAATCCAGGTCAGATAAACCCCTCAGGAACAGAAATGGGAGTCATGATGTCAGCAGGGTAGGGGGAAGGTGGAGAGAGGCGGGGAGGTAGGGAGAACCAACCAATGGCAATGATGGACACACAATCACATGCCACATCCCCAGAGGGGCACACAGCAGAAACCCTGGGGGAAGGGAGACAATGGTCAGTGTAAGATATGAGGATAAAAACAGTTTATAGTTTATCAAAGGGTCATGAGGGTGGGAGGGAAAAAAGAGGAGCTTATATCAGGGGCTCAAATAGAAAGTAAATGTTTAAAAAATAGTGATAGCGACATATGAACAAATGTGCTTGATACAATTGATACATGGATTGTTACTAGCCCCAATTGAAATGATCTTTTTAAAAAGTAAGGTATTAAAAAAAGTTTGTGGAAAAATTTCATTATTTTTTTCTCCAAGCATTGTGAAACCCTTTCAGAGATGCATATTTATGTATGTGTGTGCGTTTATGTGCATACATATATATTCAGCCTCCTAGAGTACTTCAAGGAGATTGGCTGGCATAGTGGTTACACATTAGACTGCTAACTGCAAGGCCAGCAGTTCAAAAATCACCAGCTCCTTGGGAGGGAAATGAGGCCTTCTACTCCCATCAAGAACTACAGTCTCAGAAACGCACGGGGCAGCCCTGCTATGTCCTATAGGCCCAGCAAGCGTTGGAATTGACTTGATGGCAGTGAGTAAGTGAATCACAGCCCCAATGGTTACATTTACTAATTGAATTTCTTTGGACAGTTTCTGTACTACCATTTTTCACCAAGGATTATTTTCCATAAACTTCAGTTATTTAAATTAGGCCCTTTTTCCACTGCACATCGTTTCATTGCCTACATTTTTGAATACTTCCTCTGATTGAATGACTCTATTCAGTGGACACCTCCTTGCTGAGTACAAGGATGTACACTAGATTCAGTTCGTCCCTTTTCCTGAAGAGAGAGAATTGTTACTGGTCTGGATAAAAACATGGGCAGGCATGCTTCTTTCAGCGTCTGAAGCGACATCATACTGTGCCACCGTTACTTGGACATGTGGTATTTTTAACCTTCAGATGAAAATAGATCATAAAAATTTTTGAGAAAGCCTCCAAAGTGAACCTGTATAGAGATTTACATTGAAACGTGGGCCACTTTGGTTGTATGTTGCCATTGACACATATTTGCCCTATTTCTTAAGGGAAAAAAAGTATATTCTTGAAAATTAAAATAGCTCTGAACAAGCTTAGCTTCCCTCCCACTGTGGATAGATTCTGTGCTTAGTTGATGTCACATGTAAAATAAAATTAAAATGGTCAGTGAGTTACTGTTTACTCACTTAATTGCCTAGGTATTTTGAAGATGTGAAGTTGCTCTTTGTTCTCTCTGTACTCTAAATGTTTTATAGCTAACTCTTAAAATAAACACCACATGCTTCCTCCATGCCAGGAAATGACTCGTCTTAGGAACTAATCGTATTGTGTATGTACTCCCAGGGAACTTTAAAAAATCCATGGAAAGATGTCATTGAAAGATAATAGAAAGTTTCCATGAACTTTTGGAAGGCCCCTGCACCAGTCCCAGTAGAAGCTCTGGTAGCATCGTGGTGATGACTTGCACTGTGAACCCCAAACCTCCAGTCGCTCTGGCAGAAAGGGGAGGCTTTCTACTCCATAAAGAGTAAAAATCTTAGAAACTGCCCCCTACGGCCGCTGTTGGTCTAAATCGACTCACTGAGAGCGAGTTTTGCCCGAGTGGGAGCGTAGTCCATGACCGTGTTAACTGCCCAGGGAATCAAGACAGTTGTTCAGTGAAGCACAAAGGTTAGCATGCTGGTCATTTTATACGCGGAAGGTGTGACATCTGAAGAGCCAAGAGTCCTGGTCACTGCCCACTCAACCAGTACCAGGTCCTGAATGTCTCGCCCGCTTCTTCAGCCCCTCGGCGCTATGTTTCACAGTCAGCACTCTAATGATGGCTGTCAAGCGCAGACCCTCCATTAACAAGCTGGCTGTTCAAGTTGAGCTGAGAGAGTCATTTGATAGATACAGTCTTTTGATAATGTCCATTTACGTCGCCCTCACACTCGTTTTGTCCCGCAGAGATATTTTAAAAGTGTTTTCGAAATCACTTCCCTTTGGAATATCAGAAATTATCTAATTGGCACGCTTTGCTGGTTTCTCTTCCATTTAATGGGACAGCGCGGTACCATCCTTCTTCCCACAGGCTCACGATCGTTCGGAAAGTGGAGAGCTGGCCTTCATTAAGCAACTGGTCCGAAAGATCCTCATCGTCATTGCCCGCCCTGCTCGCTTACTAGAGTGTCTGGTAAGTGCCTTAGGACGTTGGTGGTGGACCCTGGGGAAGGCGGGAGGGGCGCCGCCCTCGCCTGTCAGCCTGTCACGTGGCTTCAAAGCCGGCAGCTGAATGGGACGAGCCACCTGTGCCTTCTTCAGAGCACATAGATCCCTAATGGGTGCGCTTTCCTCCTTCCAAGTCATGGAGGGGTGTGCACTGTAGTAAAGGATCGGCGTAGCATGCCCAGGCAAGTTTTCAGGATGGCTGAGAAGGACAGCGTGTGAGCAGATCTCTGCAGAGTGATCCCACCCAGCTCCTCTACAAGGCTTCCCGTGCTTCAGCCTTCCCAGAGATGCCTGGTGGCAAAGGGTGGGTGTAGGGAGGCAATGCACAGTGGCCCGTGGCAATCATGATTGCCATGGACACGTGCTGAATGCCTGTTAGCCAAACGTCTGTGGCTAGCTACAGGGCTTCCTCCAGGCCCCAAGGAAAGAAATTTATGGCCATCAGTGAGTTTTGACCCCTTACCAGATGAAACGTGTGAGAATGGGACCAGTCAGCCGTGTTTTCTCGGCTCTCATGAGGCTTCCGCCCTGGATCGGATGTTCTTTGGACAACACCTTTTTGCTCTCCAGTTGTGTGCCTGATGCGAGCACTGGCTGGCATCAGTTTCATTGTCTAGTCTTTGGCCAGTAATCATTCCCCTGTCGTAAAAAGTTGGATTTCTCATAAGATGTTGATTGAATTCGCAGTCAAAACTGATAGGGGCAGAGGGCAGGAGAATTATTTGAAAATACTTACTATAGCATCACAAGAAAGCCATCTTGATGGCGTGCACAGCTTGCACAAGGACTCATTCACCGGCGTACTCAGGCACACATTGTAGACGTATGGCTGAGCCTCAGTGGCACAGCAGCCAGTCCCAAGTTGGGCTTCTCAGGCAAGATCGGCAGTGCGAAACCACCTGCCTCTCTGAGTTCCGAGTCTCTGTGGGGTCGCTGTGAGTCGGAACCGGCTCCGTGGCACCGCGAGGGATGGCGCTCTTCCTTTGGCCTTTCCACCCTCCAGTTGGTGTATTTGTGTGATAGTGAACTCAGGTGTTGACAGTCTCATAAACGTATCCAGGTGCGTTGTGAGCTAGGGCAGAGGGAAATCTTCAGGATGAAAGAGGTGTGTGAGGGGCAGGGCAGCGCCTCTAAAGGCACAGAATCTGACACTGAGCCTGGCACTGGGTTTCTAGAGAGGGAAACCACAGTGGGGGCAGGGGGCACAAATTGCCCAGCCAGTTACACAGGTAGAAGGAGACTTCCCTTTTACTGCTTCTCTGATTGTCCCTTGTGGATTTTGTCTGAAGTGCTTGCATTTCCTATAGTTGTCTAATTTGAGTGAAAATGCCATTTAGCATTAAAACCCATTTCTGTGAACAGCCACAGGTAGGCTAAGAGCAGATCTTGCCTCAGAAGAGGAAGCCTTTCTGAACAAATGAGCATGGATTAGCTTTGACCATGTTGCTGCTTTCAGCACTATTCGCCTTGGACAGGCCTCAGAGTTTCAGGCTTTCCCCCCTACCCAGTCACCTGAGGCCCTCAGTTGTGCTCATATACGTTTATATAAAGGGGACTGTGTGTATGCCAAAGCGAATCCTGGTGGCACTGTCGGCTAAGCGTCAGACTGCTAAATGCAAGGTGGGTGGTTCAAATCCACAAGTCACTCTTTGGTAGACAAAAGAAGCTACCTGATAAGGACTAGCAGCCTGGAGCAAGTGTACACAGCCTATGACTCATAGCAGTGGCTTGATTTTGATGTTTGTCTTGGATGACCCCACTAGTAGCAGGTTTTGTTTATTTAAAAATCAAGAAGTTAAAAACCAAGCAACCAAATCAATGTGAAAGGATGGGGAAGTAGTGGAGATCCAAAACCTATCTGCAAGATAAGACATTAAAGACCGAATAAACTCAGGATCCGTCTGCAACATGTTAAGGAGAGTTGTACAATCACCACCACACTCAGTTCTCAGGCGAAGTGATAAGATTCTAAAGTGTCCTCTCTGGGGTGTTACTCAAAATGGGGAAGAGGATACTGTGTGGGAAGGGAAAAGGTAGGAGCTCTCACTGGGAGTAGCAGTTGTGGTATACCTCGGAGAGCATCGATGCTTATAGCTCGCAAACATATGGCTTCCAGCTACAGTGATGCGATCCTGAAACTTGTTTTTATATACTGGCAGGGGTTGGGACAACAGACCAGCAAAGAAAATAAAATATACAGACAAGATGCCCAATTCAAGGGTTACAGACTGGCAAAAAAGTCAGCAGAAGCATTCGTACCGTTGCTTTTTTCCTTGGAGTTTCACATTAGAGTTGAATGCTGTAGTTCAGGGACCAAGAGTGACAATTTTGAGATGTTTCTCGCTCATGCTTCTGGATGCTTCTGCATCCAGGGTGGTCGCTACAAGACCTTTGAGAAGTTGTCTTCTGGCACGACTCCTTTTGTGGTTTCTTGGAGCAGGGAGTGAGAGACCTTCTGCGTGAGATTTCAGATTTCCAAATGGTGCTTAAAAGGCAGTGCATGAAAATCTCAGACCTGTTCTTTTCCGTGAGGCGGAGCTCTGTATGGAGACTTTCCCACCTTGGAGTTGATTTAAGACAAACAACCATTGTCTCGAAGTTACCAAGCATCATCCTCTCCCCACCCCCACACCCCCCACTTAGACACTGACCTGGGGGGGGGGGGAGTGGTCTTGATTAAAAATTTGGTCTATATGGAACAACAAAAATTGTCATAGAACGCAGAAAATAGTATTGTAATATATTTACTTTAATTTTAAAATGCCACAGGACATTGTTAAATTGTTAGAAAGCAGGACATCTGGTCACCTTAAGAAAGGACCATGTACTCTTCAAACCCATTGGCCTCCTCTTGCACATGAATAACCCACAACCCTGTGTATGGAGCAATTTTACTGTGAATCAGATTCATATAATAAAGTCTCGGGGAATTCTGGCTCAAAAACATACCCATCTGTGTCTGTCTTCTGATAGGAATTCGACCCTGAAGAATTTTACTACCTATTGGAAGCCGCAGAAGGCCATGCCAAAGAAGGGCAGGGCATTAAAACAGACATTCCCCGCTACATCATCAGCCAGTTGGGGCTCAATAAGGACCCCTTGGAAGGTGAGTGCCGTGGTGGGGCAGATCTTTCCCTTGGCAGATACATCATGCACACTTGTGAAAATGTAGCAGCCAGTCTTGATCCTGCCCTCCCCTCCCCCCCCCCCCCCCGCCCCATCCCCATTTTGTGTCTCAGGTTTCCCTCCTGCCTCCGTCTTCTGGAAAGTACACAGTTGGGAGCAGATGATAATTTGAAAGGATTCTTCATGAAACCGGACCCCTTATGTTTTCACCAAGGGCAGGGAGGTGAGGGGTGGGGTGGGGGGCACTTTTCTCCAGCAAAGTCCACTTGGGTCGTTACAGCATCGTTCACACACCATACTGGTCAAACCTTGAGTTAACTCACCCTGAATAAGGTGGCTGGAACGGCTCCCTTCGGTGAGGCGTGTGATGTTAGCTGCTATGGATGATTTATCCCGTGTTACTCTTTCCCTTCCCCTGAGCGAGGGCCCGGGGACAGACCTGGGAATCCTAGCCGCCTGTCAACTTGGGGCCTCCCGAGGGCTCAAAGGGTTTCACTTTCAGCCTCTCCCGGTATTTGTTTTCTCGTACAATGCTCAGATCGGTCTCTTCTGGAGGGCAGTGGAAACAGTGCTCAAAGTCATTTATTACGATTAATTTCAGAGTGACATTTAAACACACAATACGTGGAGAGCCACGCCATCAGTTAGCATGGACTTTAAATCAGGGAACATACAGTCTTGGCAGGGATCTTTTTGTTGACTTCTGCGAAGTAAGAAAAGCAAGGGTACACCAGAGAGCTGGTGACAGAAGACATATGTTTCTCGAAACGTCTCAAAGGTTGAGGGTAGGTCCAAATGAAAACCTGACCGCATTCTTGTCAACCCCAAGAACAGAAATCCTCATCCTGTTTGTGATTTCTTTTACGAAAATCAACACTGGTTAACCACCTGCCCACTCCCTCTTTCGAGTGGTCATTCTTATCTGGGACTGTCACTGAAAACATGGAAGTTATTGACTGCCCAAAGGCCTTCCACTCAGAAGGGCCTTCCTGACTCATGAAACAGACTCTGCACTCAGGGTCTACCTGGCTCCGTTGTCTGTCCTGGTGCAAAGCCCTGGAACGGGGCACTTTGCCGTCCAGATGCTGGGGAGCCCCGACTCAGCCCTGCCCACCTCTTCCCTTGCTTTGCTTCCTCTTGTGGCCAAGTCTGTGCTCCCAGAGAAGCGATGCATGCATTGCTGGGAGATAATGTCAGATAAATTGATACTGTACTGAAAGCAACACCACAACAGATTCACTACTTATCAGACACTGGTGGCTGCCTTCCTGAAAAGTTCCCTGGGGAGAGATATTTTCCCCCCATGGCTTTTAAATTACCATCTTTACCTTTTTGAATCATGAGTCTTCTGAAAGGGTTTAAATCAATGAGATAAAAAGGGCAGATGTTTAATGGTATTTAGATGAGTTTTAAAAATCTCTTCAGGCATTGCAAAGTGACGCCTTAGCTTCCTGCTTCAAAAGCTGACTCTTGGTTCCATCCCATTACTACCCACTGCTTGCAAATAATATGTGTTTCCCAGATAATAGTTATTTAGCCGACACTCTATTTAAAACATAGCCATCTTTTAATTTGCCTTTTTAGGAGAATAATTGCAGTGGGGGAGGCTGTCAGAGTCCATTACAGTGACTCTTCACGCTGGTGTAGTTTAAGTTGTGTCAGCACCTGAATTCTATGCAGCGAGTGAGCAGCTCCCGGCACTCTTAGCTGGCAGGAAGAGCTCTCCTGGCCAGAGTTAGCTAGCTAGATCCTGTGAGGCCCATCTGTGTTCCTTTCCAGAGACTGAACAATACATAGGAAACACATAGGGATCTTTAGCAAATCAGGATGTCAGTCCTTGCACTCTTCCAAGCTTTCCTTGACAAAATGACCGCACACCCTCTGGCTTCTGCCAGCAGAAACACATGCGCTCACTGGGCAGGCACGTGGCAGTCCAGAAGCAAAGTTGGGGCCTGGGGGGAGGTGTCCTTCTAGACGCACCGAGGGAAAACACTCACGTCTCTTCCAGCTCTTCATGGTTTCCAGAGATTGCGCCTTCGCTCTCCCTGAGACATCGTGATGACGCCCTCAACGCTCTTCTTGCTCTTTTTGATGAACCACAAGGAATGCTGCTCCTGTGCTAGAGACCCCTTCCAACAGGGAACCTTTTAGTACCCCGCAGAGTCTGTCAACCCCAGGTGCTAGTGCCAATGGGTGTTGATATCATTTGAATGACACTTTGAATGCGTAAGCTTTCTTCTGAGCTCATTCTTACGCTGGACTTGACCCTGCAAGGAGATGGAAATTCATTGTGGCTTCCCAGTTATTTCGAGACTCTGTGGTTTGGCCTTATATTGTCCACATGTAATCGTGCTATCTCTCAAAAAGATAAAAGAGAAAGGTGGTCTGTGAAAAACAAGAAGTACCATATATACTTGAGTATTAGCTGACCCGAATATCAGTGCAGGCATCTAATTTTACCATAAAAACTGCATTAAAAAGGAGCTGGAAAGACTCCGCTTTTATAGTAACTTTAGAGCATATAAAAACCTGGCTCCAAACTGGTAACTTCCTTTTATATGTGTTCAATTTTGAAAATGTAGAAAATGCAGATTATTTGATGTGAGACACAGCGACTCAGAGATAGCCCCGCTCAGAATTGTGGACTGAGTAGGTTAGAACCACCCACCCTGCAGTGAGCAGCCAAACACCAAACCCCGAGTCCCACGCGAGGTCTTTGTTAACCACTCTCTGTGATAGCCTGGATAGTCATATGCAATAGCCAACATGAATGAGCACTTAGTTTTCATTAGACATCCTTTGAAGGGCTTTCCTGTCCTTGTCCCCGTGTTACAGGTGAGGAGCCTCAGCCTCACACAGATGGAAGGGCCATCAGTCCTGACACAGGCAGAACCCCTGTCTTTTCCTCCCTGCCCAAAACCACCGCTGTCCAGTTGAGTTGATTCTATCCTGTAGTGACACTAAAAGACTAGGTAGAGCTTTGCCATCGGGTCCAAGGCCTCTAAATCTTTTAGGAAGCCGACCGCCACATTCTTCAGTGGGTCAAATGACTAGCATTTGGGTAGCAGTGTGACACTCACCCCACTGTTCCCGCAGGGCTGGTCTTTAAGCCCGGCTACTTCCAGGCTGAGAATGGCAAGTGCTTCCTCACTTGATAGGGCAGCTGACCGAGAGTACGTAGGGAGGAACGAGACATGACGGTGTCTGCAATTTGAACATCACTCTCACATCCTAGTCACTATATCCCAGGTCTCTCCTGTGGCCTGGGAAATCATAACCTTCTGGGGGAGCCAAGTAGGAGCACAGCGGTGGGCCCTGCCCTCCCCAAGTCCTTTCCAAGCCGACATGGCTATATAACCCAGTGAGCCCTGCTCGCCAGAGGCCCAGTCTGTGTCCAGCTGGTTGGGAGAAGTGATGCTCCAGATGAAGGGGCAAAATCCACAGGTTCAAAATTGGTATCAGTGAGTGGCTGCTGCTTAACCTTTGGTATTTGAGGTTTTCCTGTAATATGTTGAAATACACGATAGGTTCTTGGTTTGTCTTGACCTTATTGGGAGACATTATTTTTCTTCCATTTCAGCTCATCCTATTCTTATGTAATTAAAAGTGTTCACCCCTTCTCCTAAACTGTACTATGCTTTTTGTTGTTGTTTTTAACTCAGAGATGGCACAATTGGGAAACTACGATAGTGGAACAGCAGAAACACCCGAAACAGATGAGTCCTTGAGTGTAAGTATATTTTGTGATGAAGTGGGCTACTCTTGAGATTGGAGCTGTGTGAAGGACTTGACTTGACCAATATTTACCGTGTTCCTACTGCATGCCAGGCCCTAGGCGTATTGGGCTTAGCGCCTCCCTCCAAAGAGAAAGAGAAATTAAAAAAAGAAATCATACCCAACTATAGCGTAATAAGCTTGAATAAGATCTAGGAAGAAAAATGACTAGACATTATGAGAGCATCCCATAAAGAGGCATAAAGAGGGGTTGTTTATAACTTTGGTCTGTTGTAAAGTGAGTTTGGTTCGGAAACTTTACCCATGCTCTTCCCTGGATCTGATACCCAGGAGCAGAAGGAATGTGAGGCCAAGAACCAGGAAGGCCGTCGAGGCAGACAATAATGGTTGGACATATAAGTCCTTTTTCCTCAGGTCTTTAAGTGTGTGCTTTGTCTCTGCCAGCACTCTCTGCTTCTGTCGTTCTACCTCCCACAACACTCCCTGCTTTGCATCTGGGCTCTGTAGTTCATTGCCAGGTCCACAGAGAACTCACAGACATTGCTCACAAGTAGAGCACTTACTCGGAAGGGCCACAGTTGATGATTCAGATGTAGAGTGCTTTGGATGCAGTTTTTTCTCAGCCTGAGCTGGCCCCCAGCCTCACAGCCCCGCTTCTGGCCTGCTCAGGAAATGTTTCAAAGTTCTTTTAGCACTGCTAATAAGTGACCCAAGGGCATGCTACTGTGCCATAAACCTCACCCTGAAGGCACTTGGTCCAGCTTCATTTTTCAGCAAGTCCCAATCTCCTGAGTCTCTCAATGCATGGTTCCCCACAAGCAGCCTCTTGTCACAAAACACTGCACTTCACTTATCCTTTGGGCTAGGCAATCCAAAGTGTTTAAGCTCTCGTTCCTGATTCCAGGGGAGGCTGCTCCTCCCCTGCCTCTCACAGCAACCTCCTGGATGAAGGAAGTTCAGTGCACAAGGATCTCAGGGTTCACAAGCCAGACTCTACTCCTGGCTCTTGCTCTTTTGATGGTAGTGAGATTCCCCACCTCCCGTTTCTGAGACAGAATTTCCGTGGGATGAGTCGGCTGCTAAGCAGCAAAAGCACTGGCGGGCCAGATAAATGTACTTGGTGGGCCGCATGTGGCCCGTGGGCCGTATTTTGAGGACCGCTATATAAGACCATTAGAACACCACCACCACCTAGTAGTTACAACAGAGAAGGTAGACATTGTTATTCTTATCCCCATGTCCATCATTTTTGATGTGCTGAGACTGAAGCTCCATTGGCACATCCAAAAAGAGCTGGTGAGCAGGCTATTGTAGCTAACGTCTGGTACCTTCCCCTTCTTGGATTAAAAGAAGTTGGAGAGGCTTCCACCAGTTAGACCTTACCTGTGGCCATACAGGAGGTCACCCAGGCAGAGAGTCAGAAAGAGGGATCTGGGATAGAGCCTACAGTTCTAAGCCAAGCAAGAGCAGAGGGAAAGTCCGGGAACAAGGAAAGACACCCAGTCTTGAGTTAAGTCTTCTGAGATGGGATCCAAGTCCTGGGGTGAGGAGAAAGGAGAGGAGAGGGATGGTGCTTGGAATTGAGACAGTTAAAGAATCTTGTGACCATCAGATGTGTGATCGGTATAGATGATGGATTCTCTTGTGCTCACTTTGGCAGCACATATACTAAAAGAGACGTTGAATTCTCTCAGGATGGTAAGAGGTGACAGTGGCAAGTTGGTGCCCGTGTCTTCCAGCAGTGAGTAGGAGTGGGGGGGGGGGGGCGTGTATCTCAGCATGACGAGGGTTCTGAGAGGATGACAAGGAGGGCATGCCGGATACTGTATGGGGAACAGAGAGGCTATACTTGCTTCGTCAGCACTAAGCTACATGTGATGTAAGAGAATTCTTGAACTCACTTGGTTTATTCTTATCCTTTGAGCAAAAGTTTTGAAGTAGACATCTTTTAGGAAACTGACACTTTAATCAAGGGAAAATGTGGAGTGTGGAATATGAAGCTTGCGTGCTACATTGGGGTATTCCAAGCTTTTTTTTTTTTTAATAAAGAAAGCTTGCTCCCGAAATGACGCAGGTTCTGGTCAGGGACCGGAAGGCCACATGGTAGACCAGTCCTTTCTGTTCTGGCTGGCGGGAAGCAGAAAGATGTGACATGTGGGGCAGAATGCGGTCTTTTAAAATGTGAAAAGACCAGGGTGAGGCTCCCTTGTATAGTTGACCCAGGGAAGTGGACATCTGGAATTTTTAGAAAGAGTGGTGGACTTCTCTGTGAAATATGAGTTTGTTTACCTCAGTGTTTCCCAGAGTGGGTGGACGGCCTCCCTGGGGCTACCGGAACTGTCCAGGGGGGTGGAGGCGCTGCACGAGCGGATTCCCTAAATGCTATCCTTGATTATAGGTTATAGTATAAAAGCTTTCCATTGCCAGAGGAGTATTGCCTTTCCCACCAAAAAGGGGGTGGTAGGTCAAGTACAGTTGGGAAGCTCTGGGTCAGGGGAACCTGAGCCAGTGTTCTGCAGAGGAGACGCTCGTCAGCATGGCTGTGGAAGAGTGACCATGACGCGGTCACACAGCTTCACGTGGTTTGAGGATAAAACCCACACCAAACCCCTGCCATCACATCTGTGCTGGTCCACAGTAACCTCATCGGACAGAGTGGCACCGCCCCCGTGGGCTTCTCTTTATGGGTGTAAACATCTCGGTCTTTCTCCGGGCTGGAATGCAGGAGAATGGGAGGGATTAAGTTCGATTCTTACATCTGACCGTAAGGCACTTTGGTCAGTCAGAACAGGCAGAAAGCATTCCTGTCTAAGATCAATGGGCCAAACATTCATCTTAGTATTTGGTCCCTTTCGGTACTTCAAAAAGAAATCAAAGCAACACTTGTGGCCATGCAAATATATCTTTAACATAGTCGCATAGTAATCGTATCTTTAGATGCCTGTAGCAAAATCGCAACGGTTGTTAAGAGCACATGTATGCATCTTGATTTTGTGATCCCACAGCCTTTTCGGGGCTTTGGTTTGTATCAGTGGGTTGTCGTACAGAAGGCTGGTCTGCAGAACCTGGGCACTGTCCCTGCTGTCCTTTGTAAAGAGACCAGATTTTAAGCTGGGCACCATTGATGGGGGGGTGGGGGGGGTTGGGGAACGAATGCGTTTGGTTAAAAATTTGGCCTATATAGAGGAGCAAAAATTTTCATAGAACGCAAAAATAGTATTATAATATATTTATTTTAATTTCAAAATGCCGCTGGATGTTGTTAAATTGTTAAAAAGTGGGATGTCTAGTAACCTTATCCTTTAGCCATGTGAGGGACAGACATGTCCTCCATGTGCTATTTAACTTGCTGCTAAAGCTCTCTCATCCCACACTGTCTTTTAACTTGCACATTTTGTTTCCAAGAGCTCCAATGCCTCCCTGAAACTTCGAAGGAAACCTCGGGAAAGTGATTTCGAAACGATTAAATTGATTAGCAACGGAGCCTATGGGTGAGTACTTCAAGAAGAGTTTCCCTATTGGATTTCAACCCACCTGAGTAACATCCTCTTCATATTTGGGTAATGCCAAATGAATACTTTGTGTGAGCGTGGCACATTCCTCCATGGGTGTGATTTCTGCTCGAATACCCCTCTGAAAACATAGCCCCCAGGGTCCTAGAGGGAGTAACTTTAGAGGCAGAGAGAAGAAGGGGTATGTATGCCAGGGTAGGGGAGTCTAGTGTGTACTGCTTGTGTCGCATCCTTCTTGAGAATCAATACTGTCCGTCACACACAGCCACGAGCCTGGTGAGAGAGGCATGCAGGGAAGAAACTGGCTGAACTGCTTGTGTGCTCAGTGCCTTTGCCATGTATTGCCCCAGGATCATAGACATCAAAGTCGTCAGTGCGCGTCTTCTCCTGGCCTCAGGCAAATTGTGATCAGATTCTTCTGAGTTTACTAATAAATAGTTTGGAAAGATAATTAATATCCAAACTACCTTCTGGTCCATTTTAGACGTCCCAGCCCTTGAGTTTAATTAAATATTAATCCCGAGTCCATCTGTATACAGAGAGCAATAAACAATCCCACAGACATTTACTGCCATTTAACACACATCTGAGCAGATGAGATAAAAGCTACTTTTTGTGGGCCACCGGGGATGTTTCCCCGGATGGATTTTTTTTTCCACCTCGGATATTTTCCACACCATTAGCTTAGTGAAGAACTAAAATATTTGGGAGTCCTTTCTACGCTTCACTGGTTTGTTTTCAGCATTTGTGTCAAATGACACATTTCTTGATTGCGGCTTTTAAACGCTTTCTGATGCTGTGTTTCCACAGCACGTTCAAGGACTTCCTTCGGACTTTTCTACAGAGGAAAAAAGTCCTTCTGGCCTGTGGTTGTTGGCGAGGTTTTTTGAGACTGCTTCTTTAGTTCTGTTTTCCTGTGCGAGACCATCTTGGCACTTCCTCTCCCTGGGGAGCATAACCACCCTTGAACTCGATGACTTTATGGATTTGAGGACTCCTAAGTCTTGGGGTGGGGGGTGCAGAGGGCTTCTGAGTTAGGATGCTGTGTGAGGCACCCTGTTTATGGAACGTGAGCGTCTCTCTTAGCAGAGTTTGGAGTTCTAATTGGTTGAGTAAACTCATTTGTAGCACAATTAAGCAACTGTGTGGTAGATGAGGTATATCACACGTTGGGGAATGGTTGGGAATATACAAGAAGTTAAACAAGCTGTGAATCCGTAAACACCCAGGAAGCAGGCCAAGTCATTAATGGACTCACAAGCTGCCTAGACCAGCCTCCACCGCGCAGCCAAAACTTTGCACCCCCACCCTCCCCTTTCGCTCTTCTCAGATTTAATCGCTCATTACATTTCCAACAGATTTCCTCTACATTTTAATTATTTTTAATTTGAAATTCGAATGGAGCTACACCCCTTGGCATGCCCACTCGACGCTGATGGCAGGAGGCTGTACACGGACTCCACAAATGGGAGCCCGAGGGGGCTGGCTGAAGAAGCCACACTGGTTGAGGTTTTCCTCGACTTCGGGGTGGCAGGTAGACTCCAGGTGACACCCATTCAGTGGCTGCTTGAAAAGCCACGCAACAGCCGGCCCCCCTGGCTCTTCTGTTCCCTGCACTGAAGTGCACACCATGGTTTGCTCACGGCCACTTTCAGTGGCATCTGCCTTCTAAGGTCATTAGGCTCCTGTGTTCCACAGCACAGTCCCTTCCCCTTCACCTGGCTCTGGGGCCCTGGCGGGAGGGGCAGCATCCCTGACACCACTTCCCTTAGGTATGTATGTTTGGTTGTGTTGGCATACCTTTCCCATGTGGTACGAGGTACTCATTATTCAGTCCTCTTAGGAAGGTTTGCACAGTCATCACCACCATCCACTTCTGAACATCTTCCCGTCCTCATTGGTGGTCACTCCCTGTTCCCACCATCCCCTCCAAGCCTTGCCTTGGGCATTTATCCATCCTGCTAACTGCCTGTAGATCAGTCTATTCTGTGTCTCATATGCAGAAAACCAAAACACAAACAGCACTCAAGCAAACAAGCAACAACAACGGTAACTAGGCAAAGGGAACTCTCCATCAAAAAGAAAGCCGAAAAATATGGAAAACAGAAACAACTTTAGAAGACAGAGGTCTTCTTTCTGTTAGCAGCCATCAACTCACCTCACAGTGACCTCGTGCCCCGTGGAACAACACGCTAATAGGTTCTGCAACATTGGTCATCCCTTGGGGAGTGAATCATTGTGGTTTGTAGAGTTGTTCGTTGGTGGTTTTTCCAAAGAAGGTCGCTAAGCCTTTCTTCCTAGTCTTAGTCTAAAAGCTCAGCTGAACCCTGGCTCCATCGTAGCCACAAGCACACCCCCATTGGCAGACAGTGGTGGCTACTCCCAGGTCCATGGGCTAGAAATTGAGCTCTCACACACAGCAAGTAGGTACTCACCCTGAAGCACCTTGCCACCCTCCACCCTCCACCTTGCCAGCACATGGCTCAGTAGGAAGCTGGCAGGTGTTTATGCCAGACACTGAGGTACAGGGAAACCTTTGGGAGTGAACATGGAGGAAGTGGCTGGCTTTTCAGATTTACTCGAGTCTTTTCCTCTGATCAGGCACAGTCCTACCACGTTTAAGTCACTCTCATGGAGAGGTATTTGCATGGTCCTGGTCCGACAGGTTTCTGCCTTACACAGGTTCCAGCTTTATTTTACACATAGAAAGCTCCATTGGAAACATAGTGTTTCCCTCTTCCTTGACTTTCCTTTCTAACCCTGATGCACATTAGCCTCGTTGACCCTTCCCTGAGCCCCCTCCCCCCAGGCCCTCTCATACCTGCACCCTCATTCCCACATGCAGATTAGATCGGCTCAGATTCACAGAGCCAGCTCTCAGACGCGAGTGATTTTCTTTCTTCGCATCATGCACTCATGTTCTCAGTCGGCCTGACTCACTTTGTCAGCGACTGCTTCCATTTCTCTCCACCCTCCCACACCTCGATCTGCTTGGGAGGAGGGCAGCTCTTGCTTCTCCACCACCAAACCCTCCTCGACCCCAGGGCAGCCAAGCCAGTGGTGGAGCACAGACAAAAAAACGTCTCCGAACCAGCCACCCTTGGCGGCCAGGGAGCAGGAGCCTGCGGGGCTGCATTCGTTTTCTGGCCCATGTTGATAAAGGTTGGAGGATTCCAGCTTGGGTAGCAGGGTGAGACGTCTGTCTGTCTCCATCAGTCTGTCTCCCACTTCTCCCTTCCCCCATCGCTGCCGACTTAAGCAGATTAAGAACATCATTTAACTGGAAAGGACAAACAATAGGAAAGGAGGCAACAGTGATCAGTACATTAAAAATTAGAACATTCAGAACAATATTCCTGGATCTTGGACTCACACTAAACCCTAACTCCAACTCAACAATTTGCCCTGACATCATGGCCCTGCCTGAGACTCGCCCTCAGGAAGGGAACGCAAAAGAGACGCACGCTATAGCACAATATGGTGACGAAATGAGCCGGTGCCCGGCTATCAGATAACATAGCATCTGGGGTCTTACAAGCTTGTCTACAAATGAGCAGACCCATAGGTGAGGTGTCAACTAAGTGCACGTGGAAGAAGTTTGACAGCATTAGTCAGCGTAGCATTATACATGATCGCATCCAAAGTTAAAGAAGGGATTAATAGCGGAGTCTAAATTGTGAGATTCCAGTTTGCAGATGGGTCTCATTTGTGAGAATCACATAGGAAGTAAGGCTCGGCGATCCCATTCTGTGACGTGGGTAAAAGGGAGACGATGTCAAGGAATCCAGGAAAGAAAGGAATGCTTGGAAACTGATTGTAGCAATTGTACAATGCAACCTGGTGTGATTGGACTATGAAATGACACAGATGTGTTAACTCCCAATTAATAATAAAAAATTTTTAAAAGAAGAGTGTTTCACAGAAAGCACAAAAATGCAAGAAGCTAAAAGTGTTTTTAAAAAGAGTCACAAAAGCAGTTTGAGCAACCGTGAACACATATGTCCTTGTGCAATCTGATGAGAATAACAAGGTACCACCAGGATGAATTTCAGTGGAGTTAGGTGAATTTCATACTGATTCATAATTTAAGAACATCATGACAAGAGAAAGTCACATGAGATTTGGTGAGCTGAAATCTGAGACTCAAGACTGGGACCGTGTGTCGCCCAGTCCACAGGGAGAGTCCTAGGCAAAGTCCAAGTTACTCAGGGACCAGCGTCTCTGCTTCCTTCTCTCACAAAGTCATGTACTGCTCTCTTTCCTGTCATTCTCAAACATAGGGATGAACGACTAGAGATTTTTTTTTGTGGGAGGGGCAGCCGTGCTTGATTGGCATTGGAAATGGCCAACTTCAGATCATGTAGCTGTGTGACAGAATGTCCTGTGTCGAAGCTTCTCATTTTACTTGGATCCACAATCCACACTCTTGGAAACAGCAGGCAAGAAATCAGATGGCGTGTTGCACTAGGCAAATCTGCATACAAAAGACCTGTTTAAAACTCTGATAAGCACGGGTATCACTTTGAGGAGTAAAGCACGCCGTCACAGACCATAGTATTGTCAGTCACCTGCGCACGTGGAAACCGGACAGATAGGAGCAGAGAAGAATTGATGCATTTGAAGTGTGGCCCTGGTGAAGCCCATGAAAAGTGCCGTGGACTGCATGAAGAACGGACAGCGCTGTCTTAGAGAAGTGCAGCCAGAGGCTCCTTAGAATCCAGGATGGTGAGACTTCACCCTATGTACTGGGGGCTGTCATCAGACCAGGCTTTGGGAAAGGGTAGCATGCTTTTGTAAAGGACAGAGTGAAAAGGAAGAGGATCTTTAATGAGACCATTTGATCCAGTGGCTACGAGAGTGGACTCAAGCACCCCATTTGTAAAGATGGTGCGGGACTGGGCAGTGTCTCATTCTGTGGCACATGGGTTGGCTGTGATTTGGCACTGAAGAATCTTACCAGTGAGCATGATATGAATTGTGGAGAAGAGAGGTGGGGAGCAAGGCATGCTGCGATAACGTACAGTAGGCAGATGGTTGCGAAAGAGTCTTGTTTGTTGTTCATTTCACATGAAATGCTAATTTCCAATTTGTTTATTTGTTTGTTTGTTTGTTAAATGGATTTTCTGTGTCAAAAAAAATCCTTGTCATGGCAGCATCTACTGGTGCTTGGCCTTTCCCGAGGGTAATGGCAGGTCTTTCCTAAGCAACTTGGGAGCATCCGTGCTTTCCAGCATCAGATTAGGAGCACCTCGTTTTCCGTGTGTGTGGAATCCTGTGTGCATCCCGTCCATCATTGGAGAAAAGTATCTATAGGGTGAAAGCCTTTAGTCAGATTGAAAAAGAAGGAGTCATTTCTTGGTTAATTAGAAACTTTGTCAAAGGGAGATGTCATTTTGAAAGCAATACATCCTCCGAGCATTGCTATTTAACCCAAATTTATATCAATTTACTGACATTCTGAGGAAGGCCAGACAGCCCGGTGATAGCCCACTTCAGCCCTATTTATATTACATCATTTCCCTCCTTCAGTTTTAGCATCTTCAACGATGAGTCTAGAAAAGGAAGCAATTCAGAGATTGAAGTACTCTGGAGTCACTTGTTTTTTATGATTTTCCCACGTTTCCAAATGCCCTCACACACAATACATCAGTTGGAAGTCCATTTAATCACTCACTTTTATCAAGTCTTCCTGAAGCATCAGTTTCATTTCTGTTTGTTTTATAAAGAATGCTTTGTTTATCTTTTCACACTAATGGTTCACCAGTGTAAGTATTTCGAGTTAGTTCATCACCATTTTGAGTCCAGTCAGCATAAACAGACTTTGCCATCCCCCTACCAGGCAAAGAGTTAAACTCTTGAAGGAGAGGTTGCCAGTTCAAAGCCACCCAGAGGCTTCTCAGAAGACAGGCTTGGCCGTCTGCTTTCAAGCTGTCACAGCCTTGGAAGCTCCTGGAACCTGTTCTATCCTGCATACCTGGGGTCACTGTGAGTCTAAACCAACCCGAAGGCACCAATCCAAAGCCACTGCTTTTGAGTCAATCCCAACTCACAAGGACCTCATAGGACAAAGAACTGCCCCTGTGGATTCTCAAGACTGCAACTCACCTTTCTCCCGAGGAGCATCTGGTGGTTTCAAACTGCTAGCCTTGAAGTTTGCAGCCCAATGCATAACCACTCTGCCACCAGAGCCCCTCTTCACTATGTAACAAAACTAGAATGCCAAAGAAATGAAAAGAGAGGGAAAATGAATAAAATAAACAAAATGTAGTGTTTCGACAATGAAAAAGAAAAACCCATGAGTGTGTGAGGGAAGGAGAAAGATGAATGCAATGAAGACAAGAAGGTGCACATACTTGCACAAAGAATGAGTGGTCGGGCTGAGCCCCGGTGGCGTAGTGGTTGAGTGCAGGACTGCGACTCACAGGCTTGGTGGTTCAAATCCAGCAGCAGCAAGGCTTGGTAGCTCCCACAACCACCAGAGGGCAGTGATGCAAAAAAAAAAAACACAACAGAAAAAGAATGAGTGGTCAGCTGAACACTTAAGGAGTCAAAAAAAGCAATTGAATGGGAACGGGCAATTTTTCAAATGTCTATAAATGAGTCACTCTCGGCAGATTGATGTCATCGGAGCAGTGAGGTTTGCCAGGCCTCCTTAGGTTCTGTTTCCAGGTCCAGTGGAAGTAACAAAACCATGGTTCAGAGAACTCTTCATGCTTACAGGAGGCAGATGACTGGGCTTTGCCATGATTGCTGGCTGCAGGTAAATTAGGACATATTTGATCACTCTCCTCTGTGCATCCAAACCTGTTGTTCTTTCAAGAGAATAGCAATTGAACTGTGGCTTGCTAGAACGGAAGCCCACGCCAGACAGTCTCTTAAGAGTTCTCACCTTATTAGTTGCCTCTTTGTTTTCCTCCATGAAATCCTAACTCCAGGGACTCTGGTCTCTTCACCCAACCAGAAATGAGCCTGTAGAGTAATCATGTTGGGGCATTAGGCAGAGTTTCGATGCAACCTGGTCATTCAAAACAAGCAGAAACGCAGTTCTCCATGCAAGCCCCTTGCCCTCTATGTTGCAAGAGGCATTTCTGTTGCAAACAGCCATCGTACCAGATGCCAAGGGCTACAGTGAGGAAACAAGCTGCTTTTTTGTGGCGAAACAGCCTCATGAATCTAGGATATACTTCTCGTTCTTCTTGCTGACGCCTTATGGATGTTATTCATGTTAGGTCTGCCTTGTGGACGGTCTGTGACCGTTGCTGGAAGAAGAGTGTTTGATAGCTCCCATTGACGTGGCCCCTGTCTCTTGGGGATCCAGTGTACGACTGTCCTACTGCGATCCATAGGTCACCTTGGCTGATTTTTGGAAGTAGAGCACCAGCCCTTTAGTCCTAGGAGTGCGCCGACTGGGAAGTGAATTTGGTCTCCCGCAGCAACACAGAAACAAACCGGATGCTTTCTAGGCATCTCCGGTTCTAGAGTAAGCCTGCAGAGTTTCAGAGGCCATGTGACTTCTGGGACCAGACAAGCCTCATGCAGTCAGCGGCCCAGTGTGTAGCTCACTACCCCCCAGGGCTCCTTGAACTCCTGTGTAAAATGTGAGAATGTCACCATTGAACCACGAGGGTGGCCCCCATTGAAAAATATACACCCTCATCCCCGGCCCCGAACCCCTTGAACACTTTATGAGTGTTCAAGTGCCCCAGTCCATTCTGTCTAAAAGTCTCTTGGCAGAAATGGGATGTTTGTAGCTTCTAGCAGACCTCCTGTAAGCTGAATTCCAGCCACTGTGACCCAGAAACCACTCTGATCCGCCGGCTTTTGCTGTACGCCAGCAGCATGCCCACCTCCTCTCTCCACATGCCCCCCAACCCTTGTGTTCTTTTTCAGGGCAGTCTATTTCGTTCGGCACAAGGAGTCCCGGCAGCGCTTCGCCATGAAGAAGATAAACAAGCAGAACCTCATTCTCCGCAACCAGATCCAGCAGGCCTTCGTGGAACGGGATATCCTGACTTTTGCGGAAAACCCCTTTGTTGTCAGCATGTACTGCTCCTTTGAAACGCGGCGTCACTTGTGCATGGTCATGGAATACGTGGAAGGTAAACCCAGCTCTTGTTTGTCGGCACTGAGTGTCTGTATCCAGGAGGTCCCGGGCTCATTTTGTGCTGTGGACACCCAGACCCTCCTAGGAGCTGCAGCCTGCAATGAGATGGCTGTACTCCCGGTCATTATCTTCTGATAATTGCCTGCAAAGTGCCTACTCTATGAGAACAAAGGGGAAATTAGCACTCTTGGGGAAGAGGTTGTTTGTCTTTTTTTAATAGCCTTTAATCCTAACTACCTCCTCTCAAGTTGGTCGTTAAAGTCGGAATCTAGGTGATGGGATTTTCCTGCTTATTTTTATCGAGTACCATAAAAATGTTCATTACAATTGGTTTTCTTTAAGAATGCAGCCATAAAGCTCTAGCCTCTCTTGAGTCGAGAGCAATGATCCCTGATGGCGCAGCGGTTAAAACACACAGCTGCCAACCCAAGCAAGGGTCAGGGGTTCAAACCCAGCAGGTGTTTGGAGGGAGGACGATGTGGCAGTCTGTTTGCGTGAAGGCTTACGGCCTCAGAAACCCTGTGGGCAGTGTCACCCCCGTCCTACTGCTTTGCTGTGAGTCGGAGTTGAATGGACAGTGGGTCGGATTAGAGGGGAAATGTCGTAGCAGAGAGCGAAAATAGCATCGGAGAAGGAGATGCATGTAAAGACATCCGGCAGCCAGGTTTGGTGTGTTTGTTTGTTTGAACTTATCAGGAAGGTTTTTCGCCAGCTTTGGATATGCTCTAAGTAATCTGTTGATTTTCTGTTGAATTTCTGCCTTTTGTTTTGTTATGTTTTGTTTTTTGGGCATCACTGCTCCCTGGTGGTGGGAGTAGGAGGCCCAGCCCCACTGCTGGAATTGAACCTCCATCCCAGTGGGCCGCAGTCCCGCGCACAACCACTACACCACCGGGGCTCAGCCCGAATTTCTGAGTGTTTATGTTAACTTCATACAGTTAACAACAAAGGCGTAGATCAGCAAAGTCTGAAAGAACTTTTGAAGTACCTACTTTATGCTCTTGCCATCAGTCCAGGAGCCCTGATGGCATAGCAGGTAACATGTTGGGTTGCAAAACCATAAGGTCAACAGTTCGAATCCACCAGTTTAGAACTTAGCAAAACACTGACTACCCATGATTCCTACTTCTTCAAAGGAGTGAAAGACAGACAGAGGGGAAACCTACTAGATACTGAGTTGCAGAGTACAGGGCAGTCATGAGTCAGAATGGACAGGAGGGCAGTGAGTCTGGGTTTGGGTTTTAAGACAAAATGTCGTTTACCTGAATTCCACTCGCTGTTCTTTCCACCACACCCATACCAAGAAGCTTCAGAAACTTGTGGATGATTCTATTATCCATTCCATTAATTTTTCACCAAGTTTTGAAGCTGTCATGTACTTTCTCCATTATTAATCTTTGGCTGTGGTACTTTCCGTTATTAATCTTTTGCTGTGGTCATTGTCAAAACCACCACAATAATGCAAGTTTTTATTATGCTTAATATCACATGCTGGATTGATGCTGGATGATGCTCTAAATTGCTTCCATAGGTATCTCATTTAATTCTCACCTTCATCCTCAAAGGGATGGCTGCATCCCATCCTAATAAAACAGATGAAGGAACTAGGGCCCAGGGAGATATCAGATTGTCTGAGATCGCAGAGCCTGTACGCAGAGGATCTGAATGTGAATGGAGTCCCCAGGTTTTATACTGAGCGAGTTTCAGTTGTCACCATGTCCCTAAAGGGGTGGTGGGCATTCTTCAGTGTGTGCTTCCCTTTCAGAGCTAAACCTGTTCTTTCTTTGAGTAGTCCTTGTGCAGAAGTTTCTATTTTCTCCACATCACATATGATGACGGCATGCTGTGTCCATGGCTAAGGGTGATTCTGCTTTGAAGTGCTCTAGCCTAAACTGATGATGTGTAACCCTAGTGAATAATGTACTGCCCATACCTTCTATTCTGTTGTATAGGGGGAGACTGTGCGACATTAATGAAAAACATGGGTCCTCTGCCAGTTGACATGGCCCGGATGTATTTTGCTGAGACGGTCCTGGCCTTGGAATACCTGCACAATTACGGGATTGTACACAGAGACTTGAAACCAGACAAGTATGTACACAGAAGTCTTCTTTCCACATAATATGAAAAGTGTTCTTAATAATATCTACTAAAGGGCTTTGTTTTGATGTTGCTTTGCTCTTTTGAAGTTGTCCTATAATTTTGCCCCAAAGGGTAATTTTCTTTGTATACAGAGAGTGATTTTTATGTAATCCTTAGAGCAGGGTTCTCAATCTGCAGGTGGTGACCCCTTTGGGCATCAAATGACCCTTACACAGGGGTCGTCTAAGACCATCAGAAAGCACATATTCCTAATGGGCCTAGGAATCGAGACACAGTTCCTGCTTCTGTCTCCAGATGGGTCCACCCACACGCAGATAAGTTGACCTGATGAGAGAGAAGCTGTCTCAACCTTTGCACTGACGTTAGCTTTTGTCACACAATGGAGCAATGTAGTTTGTTGTTGTTATAGTAAGACTGTTACCCACGCTTCACAAGACAAATTTTCATTTATTTGTTATCAGAAATAAATATTTCACAACATACCATTGCATATTTTTTATGATCCATCACTATGCTTTAATTATGTTCAATTTGTAAAAATGAAAATCCATCCTGCATATCAGATAGTTACATTACAATTCGTAACAGTACCAAAATGACCGTTATGAAGTAGCAAGGAAATAATGTTATGGTTGGGAGTCACCACAGCATGAGGAGCTGTATTAAAGGGTCACAGCATGAGGAAGGTTGAGAACCGCTGCTTTAGAGGTTTTGATACATAAAACAATAACTTATGCGAAAAAGGTAAATATATAGCCAGGGTTATCTTTGTCAAGGAGATTTTATTGTAAGCATTTTGCACATTTCCACCTGGAGTGCTGTTCGTTTCCTTCCTCGTTTGGTATTTGGCATCATGATTCTCCCAGTGCTGCAAGATGAAATCATTGGTAGCATTTGCTGTTTTACTTACAAACCTAATTTCCTATTCATCTTTTCATCCATCGGGGTGTACTTTGGGGTCCGATAAACTATTTCCCCAAAACGACTGAACATTTATTGTGATGCCATTTGTTAAGTGGTTTGTACCTTCTTCCCTAAGTTGAGATGCTGCTAATCCTTATGTGTTAATCTGTAAAGGCTTTAAAGGTCTTGTAAATATGATGATAAATTTGATTTGTGGTGATTACAGACCATTTGGAAAATGCAGGAAAAGGGGGGGATGGGGACATACAGCATCCCCACACAAAGACAACAACCATCGACGTGTTGGCATCCTTTCCCTCATGTGCCTTCTTTCTCCTCCATTCCTTCATTTTTTTCAAAATGAAATGCACTACTTAAAATTGGATTTTCTTTTCATTGAAGTAAGTACATTCAGAAAGCTGTCAAATGCCAATCCTTTGTGTCTATAGGAAAGGATGTGCTTTTGTTGTTGCTTTTTGCTTGGGTGTAACATAGAGAAATTGACATGTTAGCTGGCCAGGGATCTCTCTGGTTCGAGTTCTTTATCTGATGCCTCATTTAAATCCCAGATGTTGCGGCCATCACAGTGCCTGGTGTGTGACACAGAATGATTGGTGGCGTTTCATGGGTTTATTTATTTTCTTATGAAAGAGGAGAGGGGTCAGAGCACCCTCCTTTAATTTTTCAGAGCATCCCCGAGTATTGTAAATGAGACTGTCCTCGTTGCACTACCGAAGAGCTGAGCCCGGGGGCTGGCCCTCCCTGGTGGATTCCACTCGATGTTAGACGCGCATCCATGACACCAGCCCGGGACTGCTCTCTGCACACTGGCATTTCTCACAAACTTGATACCAGTGTGTGCAAGAGTCTTACAAACCTGACCCGGAGACACGTCCATGAAAGAGTCAATCCGTCACCTGACCTAATGTCACGTTTGTCCTTCTGCTGCCTAGTTTGCTGGTCACCTCCATGGGGCACATCAAGCTGACAGATTTTGGATTATCCAAGGTGGGACTAATGAGCATGACCACCAATCTGTATGAGGGCCATATTGAGAAAGACGCACGGGAGTTCCTGGATAAGCAGGTAAGCCCGGGGGCCGCCCCGCGCCACTGAATACAAAGGACAGTGATTGTCTAAACCCCTTGTCTGGGCCATCTTGGCATGAGTCCTGGTGGTGGAGATGTCTGTATAAGCCTTACCTTTAATAAAGTGCAAATTGCTCCCATTTTTCTCCCTGGCCCTCTGTGAACGGTCCACTCTTTCCCCAGCCCTCCCCCAGCATTATGGTCTATTAGCAAGACAAATGATCTAATTGCGCACAACTGAGAGTGAGCAAGACAAATGGAAAGCTGTTTTTGTAAGAAATGCCGGGGTCTCCGAGGAGTCCTCGGTGGGCCTCGTGATGCCGCTACAATCCCGGGCGCTCACGGCCCAGCCATGGCCCATTTCCCTTGAAGCATGCCTCATTACCATGTGCCCACAATCTGTTCATGGAAAAGTTACTTAAGGTACACCCCTCTCCACTGTCAGGCGGCGATGAATAACCAGGGTGGGAGTGTACGTGTGGTCAGATAAAGCCTCAGAAAGCACCGAGTGCCTTCCTGGACATGTAAGGTGTCGGGCTGCTTTTGATCTGGTCACAATGAGTCAGAGGCCTCCCTCATCTGAGTTGAAGAATGGTACCTATTTTCGCTCTGAAGCAGACACTGACACGCCTCTAAGTATTGCCTCCCTTGTTTTTTAAGATCGTTTATCCATGTGGTCCCATGGACGTGAGCAGATGCACCCCAGGCAAGCAGCTTGGTGTTTTGCCGCCTGGCCTATTCTAATGCACACCTAATGTTCCCATCGTTCTAAGACCGCCATCCTCTTTCAGGTCTGTGGCACACCGGAATACATCGCACCCGAAGTGATTCTGCGGCAGGGCTACGGAAAGCCCGTGGACTGGTGGGCCATGGGGATTATCCTCTACGAGTTCCTGGTTGGCTGCGTGCCATTCTTCGGGGACACGCCAGAAGAGCTCTTTGGCCAAGTCATCAGCGGTAAATATCACCAGGAGTTATTTTTCAGCTGCTGTTGCGGAAGCGGCTATGTACTGGGAATCTGCGGAGGGCCGCCGTTTCCACTATGGAAATGTTCACCTTTATCGAGCAGTTGAGCCAGCAGATTAAAAGAACTCGGTCCCCACAGCCCGCCCCTAGCTTCCACAGCCTCCAGAGGGTCATCCGAGTTGAAAATTGATACGCGGACGTTTTCCCTATGCAGAATTTGGAACAGGACTGGAAATGCAACCGCCTTTTATAGCGCGTGCGTTTTCTGCAGAAGCAATTGGTCTGGGATTTACAGATGGTTCCACAGCCTTCCAGCCTTCCTTTCCGTAATAGGAAAGTTTCACCAGGGAAGAAAAGGTTAATGTGGGCGGTATTTACATAAATGGATAAAATGGCTAACGGCACACTAAAGAAATTAACAAAAATGTCATAAACCCTAAAACAAATGTCTACCAAATAATAAATAATGAGAATGGGAAGAGAGCAAGTGTAACCCACAGATTGTTAATGATTTCATTGGTAGTTGTTACGGTGTAATGTTATTTCTGTAACAGCTGTTCATCTTTCATTTAAAATGCAATAACCTTTAGATCTTCACCTGCATGCTGACCCCAACTATTGTTGTGCGGCTCGTGGCGAGACTAAATGATAATTAAATAGGATCTATCGCTACCCTGCCTGCTGGTATGATAAATCTCCCAGAAGAATAGATCCCAACGGCCTCTCCTCCTAAAAGTGTGGCAATTGTCACTGACTGACATCTCCATCAACTGCCTTCAAGTACCCAGCCCTGAAAACGAGAGGAAAACAGATATATTTGGCCTGCACGAGAGCTTGGAATCACAGCATGATTCTCTAGCGCTGGTCTCACCAGCCAGGCATGTTTGTAAACTTTAACGAAGTAGATTTGTGAGTCGCCTGCAGTGTGTAACCCTTGATACAGTATCTAAGCTGTTTATGGATTTATAACTAGGCGGTTTTCTGATAGACCAGGACCTGAATGGCAAAGGGAATCAACTGTTTAATTAACACAAGCAGCAAATGCCGGCTTTGTTCTTGATGCCTCATGGCTCCAATGCATATTCATGTTTTATTTTCCAAATCAGATTTAAACTGCAGCAGAGGAAGCTGGAGGCAGGCCCACTCAGAAATAACTCAGCTTTTTATTGCATTTCCGTACACACAAGCACGCACAAGTATCTTCGGGCGAACCCCTTTTGTAATGTAGAACATAGCCTAGTAGTTATGACATGTTTTAAAATACCTCCATTAGGATGATTGCTTTGAATGTGTTTCTTTCTTTTTTTCTTCACTCTTGGCATTTTGACCTTTCCTTGGTCTCTAGAGGTACTGGTTTTTACTCAATCATTCTTGCTTTGTGGTATATCCCTATAGCTCTGAGTAGGTTCTCAGTGGAGCAGAGTAGACATATAAAATCAAACTCTCAGATAATCCCTGAATGAAGGGCCATCTGAAACACAAGGGCTCCCACTGTCTGTCCTACCAAGTCCTCCTAACAGCTAGAAAGGCAATTTGTGGGGAGCCAATATTTATTCTCTTTCATATTCATTCTCTCCCTCCCTCTCTCTCACATACACACAAACACAATCAAACAGCAAATGAAATTGGCATTCTTTACCTAGACTTTGTAGGGACCGACTGCCAACCTTGCAGGGTGGGGCTTGGGATGGTGACTTTTTGGCAAGCTCCCAGAGATGATGGTGATAGAGACATAGCTGGGGACATGACTCCCCCACCCTGCTTTGAGTATGACAATGGTAAGCTCTTTGTCATCCTTCTAGATGAGATCAACTGGCCTGAAAAAGATGAAGCCCCGCCACCCACTGCCCAGGATCTGATCACCGTGCTTCTCAGGCAGAATCCTCTGGAGAGACTGGGGACAGGTCAGTACATGTGTTCCCCATTGCTCGTAGGCCGCAGTGTCACCGATGTGCAGCGTGCTGAGGTTGTTGTCTGGTTCTTGCTTTTGCACAGCACTTAGCTGTCCGTTGATGAAGAACAGGAGTACAGAGAAGTAACATTGGGAGGTTGTTTCCAATACCTCTCCCTGAAAGAGCAGTGTGTATGTTACAGGTCTTTGATGTGACTGAATTCTTTTAGCGGAGTCTTTTTCACCCTTTCTGATTTTCCACTGGTCTGAAGTAACGAGCACTCTGCATGTTCTCCATCCGCTGAGGCCAAGAGTCAGATTTGATTCACGAGTCAGCAATGCATGTAACTGTCATAGCATTGGTGTCAAGGATGGGTATCCACCAAGTTTGAGGAGTGGCTTTTTTATGGATTTAAGCCAAGTGGTAGAATCAGTGGCATGTTATGGTAGTCTTGAATAATACAGATGTCCAGGGATATATTCTGTCCAACTGTCCCAGGAGAAAAACATGTCCTTTGGTGCGACCGGAAATATATTCAAATGACCCCACCCCTTCTACACAGAGACTGGAGGAACCCCTTTCCTTCACGGTGCAAGTGTCTATTTGGCCCAGTGAAAAGGCTCTGTCCACGTTACCCTCCTCCAGATACGTGGACTTTGGTTTGGACTCAATTTACTGAGACAGATGACGGTCAGCACATCCACGGGTCCAAATACTATACGCCACCTGCCACGTCTCTGCACATTTTCTCCTTGACTGCTATTTTTGGTCTTTTCGGGGGTTGACAGTGAGAGGAGCGAGTCTCTGAAGAGAAAGACCAAAAGAGACGTTTGAAGGCCCCTGCCCAAGCCCTCAGCATTGTCAGGAAGTGCTTGCCAAACAGGCAGCTCCAATGTGACAGGTCCCACTAGGGTCTGGAAAAGGCGGCTGAGAATCCCACAGGCCTGCTCTGCTGCTTCCTACTGACAGTATTTTGTACTTAATGCATATTTAGCGAGTGAAATAATGCACCGTGAAAATGTGCGAATGCACATTTGCCCGAGAGACTAGAGAAGCTGAGAAAAGGAGTGCGAGGAACATAATGGATGTTTAAGAAAAATTCTCTGAAAGGAGGGGGAAATTCAAGGGCGAGCACCAGTGCCAAAGCACAACTTGCCATTTGGGTTCTTGTCCTTGAACTACCCTTTGGACCTTGCAGAGCCTGGAGGAGCAGCCTGGTACATGGGACTCGGAGTGACAGCCACACGTGTGCCCAGTGGGGTGCCCTCAAGGAGACTTTTCCTTCCCAAGGTCCCCTTCCCTATGGTTTTTGCATCCTAAGACTGCCAAGACAAAAGACCACCCAGCGGGCGTCTTTCAGGGACACACATTCATTCCTCCCCTTTTGAACCAGAGATCTGAAAGGGCATTGGCAAACCCGGGCACTCTCTCTGTCTGCTCCCAGGGAAGCTCTTTTCATGCGTCTTCCAGCTTCTCTCTCATTTCTTCATTCATGGTTGCATCTGTACAGGATCTCACCCCTCTGTCTATGGCCCTCTGTATCTGTTCTCCCCTTTTATAAGACACTGCTCAGAAGAAATTGGAAATAGGCTCCACCCTGATCCGCTGAAGAAACCGGCTCGTAGGTGAAAGAGTTCGGCCTTGGACATGATTAGGGGAGGGCAGGGGGGGAGACAGTCAGTCTCTACCACCTACTCTGTTCATAGAAGCAGGTCGTATATGTCTCACGGGGCGGCTGCGGAGAATGAATATGGGTGTGGGTGTGAAGAATCGGGTACGCTTGCTGCACAGAAGGAGCTCAAGACATCCATTTCCTCTCCCTCCCTCCCTCCCCTTCCCTGTGATTTTCATACAGAGAGCTCATTTGCAGGCTCCCTGACTGAGGACTTGGGGCACCATGCCATCATTTCTATTTTACAGGACTCGGTGCCAGAGGGGATTCTTCCACCCTTTTTAGTCTTCCTTTCCACTTTCCCCCGGTACAGGGATTATAGGGCCCAGTGGTAAGCAACCATTTCTCAGGGGCGGGCCACAGCCAGAGAGGAGACCTGTGAGTTAAATCAACCTTGGGCTGGGACTCCCTGGGGAGGACTTACCTAGCATCGCACACAGAGGTGGAGCCAAGACTGCTACCAACTTGGGTCCCAAAGGGCGGTGGTAAGCAGGGGGGTAAAAGTCCTGACACGGGAACCCTTCACCCTAGGGAAGCTGGGCTTTTCTCAGTCATGCTGAACTACCCCTGAGTGTCAGATGCGTCATTGGAGGGGAACCTTATTCATTCTGGTCTAGTGGGACCCTGACTGGCCTGGGAACCCAGACACAGTCGGCAGAGGGTGGAGGAGGCACTAATTGGTGTTTGACTCTTTCAACCTGACTATACTACTCATAGTGAGAGATGTAGAGAGAGAAACATGTAAGCCCCTCTGTTTTCTCCGTCTCCAATGGAAAGGGCAGTATAAGAAATGGATAATGATGGCTGTGTTTGGAGACATTGTTTGGGGCTATATGGAAGCCAAGATGCACGGCTGGATGCTTCAGCTCATATAGAGGTTCTGTCATCAGCAGGAATTAGGTGTTATTCTTAGCTCCTTCCTCAGCATAAGCAAATTGATGCAAGAGATGACAGATGACCCAGAGTGAACAGTGCTGCCTTTCCATGTAGCATGTGGTACGGTGGCATCGCCACTCATCCGTTGGTTGGTCATACTGTAGTGCCTTGATTGTTGCTGGAGTGCTAAAACTCTGCCACTGATATTTAAATGCCAGCAAGATCACTCCTGGTGGAAAATTTTTCGATGAAGTTTCCAGACTGAGACAGACAAGAAAGAATGATGGAACACTACTTTTAGTGAAAAAACATAGCATAACAGTGTTAATAATGCTGAAAAATAGGCCCCTGAGATCGAAAGACTCTCAAGATATTGACTAGAGAAGAGCTATCTCTTCAAAATAACAGTTGACCTCATTGACATGGATGTAGTAAAGCTTTCAGGATCTTCGTCTGCTGAAGCGTCTCAACATGAGAAGAAACAGGTGTAAATCCCCATTAATAATCAAATGTACCGGGCTGAGCCCCGGTGGCATAGTGGTTGTGCACAGGACTGTGGCCCACTGGGTTGGAGATTCAATTCCAGCTCCCAGGAGCAAAGGCTGGGCCTCCTACTCCCACCACCTGAGGGCAGTGATGCCTTAAAAAAATTAATAATCAAATGTACTAAGAGGGACTCTAGGAAAACTGGATATTATCAAAAATGAAATGCAATGCATAAAGATCAATATCCTCTGCTGAAATGAACTGGTATTAACCATTTTACTTAGGCAATCATATAGGCAGTGTAGTGTGCTAAGGATGAAATCATGAAGAGGGGCGATGGCTCATTTATCATCCAAAAGAACATTTCAAGATCTATCTTGAAGTACAGTGTAGTCACTGATAGCTCAATATCCACATGTATACTGGTTAGCATGATTATTATTCACAAATGAACAAATTGAAGAATTTTCTCAGCTTCTTCAATTGGATCTTGAGCAAACATGCAATCAAAATGCAGTGATCATGACTTATAGTTAAAATGTGGATGATGGAAAAGAGATCAATAGCTAGAAAATATGGTCCTTGTTGATAATAATGACTCCAAAGTTTGCATGATAGAATATCGTAAGACCAGTAATCAGTGATTTCCAATTCATTGGGGAAAGCTTTTTTCAGCAACATAAACATGGACGTCACCAGATGGAACGGGACTTGCTGGTGAAGAACAAGGATGGAGGCTTCAGTATGAACTGCAACTCAGTGTAAAGAAGACCCAAATCCTCACAATTGGAGCCATGGGTAACATCATGATAAATGAAGAAGAGAATGAACCTCTCAAGGCGGTTATTCTGCTTGGATTCACAATCAAGGCTTAGGAAGCAGCAACCGAGATCAAACGATGTTTGGCATCAGGTATATTTGCTGCACAAGGCCTCTAAAAGCAAGACTGTGACTTTGAGGACTAAGGTGTACTTGACCCAAGCCACAGTGTTTTCCCTTGCCTTGGCTGCTTGTGAAAGTCGGGGATTGAGTAAAGAATCTAGAAGAAGAATTGATGCATTTGGTTTTGCTGGAGAAGAAAATGAAAAGTACCATGGGCTGCCAAAAGGACACATAAATCTGTCTTAGAAGAAGTGTAGCCAGAATGTTGCTTAGAGGCTAGCATGGCAAGAAGTTGTGTTACGTACTTTGGCTATGCTGTCAGGCCAGAACCAACCCCGGGAGGAGGACATCATGTGTGGTGATAGTTGGAGGACCGTAAAAAGGGAGAGATGCTCAATGAGGTGGGCTGACACCATGACTACAACCATAGGCTCCAGCATAGTAACAGCTGTGAGGATGGCGCAGGGCCCCGCAGTGTTTCGTTCTGTTGTGTCTGAGGCCACTGGGTCTCAGAACCTGCTTGTTAGCAGCCAATAACAACATGCGAAAAATGAGAACGGGAAGATGGATATTTTTAGTCACAGCAAAAGCCAACTGTAGAATAGTCGTGAACTGCCCACATATGAATTCAAACTGAAGCTGATGAAAATGGTGAGCAAACAAGGGAAAAAAGAGAAAATTAAGAACCAGAGAAGTGCCTAAAGTGTATCCAACCAGAATGTAAAGACTTCCTCAAGAATAAATTTGATGTATTGACCAGTGTTGACCAATGATGAGACAAATTGTAGGATGACATCATACACGAAGTAGGAAAGGGTAATCAAAAAGAAAGGAAAGACCAAGATTAGTGCCATAATACACTCTGAAACTTACTCTGTGTGTAGACTAGCTAAAGCAAATAGAAGGAATGGTGAAGTCAAATACGAGAATAGAAGATTTCAAAGAGCAGCTTGAGAAGAGATAGACCCGGTGTTAGAAAACCAAAATGAATAGCACACTGGCATTTCTCATGCTGAAAACACTGAGGGAAAAGTGCAAGTCTCAAGTTATAATGTTGAAAAAGCATCAAAAGAATCAGAACGAATGCCGAAAGAATCAGAAGGAATTCCTAGAGTCACTGCACCCCCCAAAATTGGTTAACACTTAACCATTTCAGGAAAGATAGCTTAAGATAAAGAATCAATGGTATTGAAGGAATATGAGAAGTTACACTGAAAGAAATGGTAAAAAAACAAATCTCAAGGAACTGATGGAATACCACTTTCAGTGATTCCATACCCAGATGCTGCTTTAGAAGTACTTATTCATGTATACCAAGAACTGGCCAACTGACTGGAACAGATGTATATGCATGTCTATTCCAAAGAAAGTGATCGATCCAACAGAATGCAGAAATTATTAAACACTGTCGTTAGTATCACTACTGTTAGTATCATAGACATTTGTATACAAGTCTACATTTAAAGTTGACTTTAAAGCTGCTGCAGTAGTCCATCCACAGCAATTGCTAGATATCCAAGGTAGATTAAAAAGAAAGTCTGGAACAAGATATATCATTGCTGATGTGAGGTATACCTTGGTGAAAGGATGTTTACTTGTGTTTTATTGACTCTGCAAAGGCATTTAACTGGGCAGATCACATACTGTAAATAACCTTACAAATAATGCGAATTCCAAGATACTTAATGATGCTCACGGCGAAACTTTTCACCTGTTATTCAAACAGAACAGAAACATTCCATATAGTTTTTAATCAGAAAGATATGCTTGAGAGGTATATCACTTATCAAGTTGTATGTACTTAATTAATTTGTGTGCTGTGCTGTATGAAGAAGAGCACCATGTCAAGACTGGAGGAAGATTCCTTAGCAACATGCCAATGACACAGCCTTGTTTCCAGAAAGGGAAATGCACTGGAAACACTGACGAATGAAGATCAGTGCTTACAGCCTTCAGTGGATTGCACCTCAACATAAGGAAAACAAAATCCCTCACACAATGACCACTAATTAATGTCAAAATAACTGAAGCAAAGATTCAAATTTTCCAAGATTTCTTTTCACTTGTATCTTCAGTCAATGCCCGTGGAAGCAGCGGTCAAAAAAAAAAAAAATCAAGTGATCTATTTTAGTGGGCAAATCTGCTACATGAGGCCTCTTTAAAGTGTTAAGGAACAAAGATGCCCTTTGAGACTAAGGTGCTTGACCCCAAACCTTGGTATTTTCAGTCCCCTAATATGCTTGAGAAAGGGGGACCAATGAGAAAGGAAGGAGAAAGAAGAACTGATTCCTTTGAAGGATGGTGTTGGCAAAGGGACCTGTTGAGTGTGCTATCAACTTGTGCCAGAAGAACAAGCAGGTCTCTCGTGAAAAAAAGTACAGTTGAGTGCCCTATAGAAGTTAGGCTGCCATAACTTTGGGTCACATACTTTACATATGTTATCAGGAGGCACTAGTCCCCGGAGAAAGACATCATACTTGGTCAGGTACCGGCTCAGTACACACTGGGAAGCCCCTCAATGCGATGGATCGACGCTGGTTGTGGCAATGGGCTCAAACAAGGCAGCCATCGGGAGGGAGGGTGAGGCGGGACCAGGTCGTGCTGAGTTAGTGGGTGCAGAGGGTCCCTGTGGGTTGGAACCACATGCACAGCCCTTCACCGTAGTTGAGGTGCCGTGTTTGGGTGTTACTAGTCAGACCACGGGGCAGCCGCTTGCATCTTTATTCTCTGCATGACTGAAGTCCAGAGAGCCTGTTTTCACATCCGTGCTTTCCCCAGCTGAAAAGGACATTGAGGTGATATACGTTGTGACGTCGTTTTCCATGGTTTCATTGAAGGAATCAAGATACCTATGGTATCTAAGGCTATACTTTTTGCAATTTCTACCTCCAGTCAAGCTGTCCATCTGCCTCATGTTATCAGCCTGTGTGGTAGTACAGTGCACTGTGCTAAAAGGAGCCCTGGCGGCATAGTGGCTTAGGCCTTGGGCTGCTAACTGCCAAGTCAGCAGTTTGAAACCACCAGTTGCTCCATGGGAGAAGGGTGGGGCTTTCTGCTCCTGTGAGCAGCTTCCGTCTTGAAAACTCATCAAATCCCGTCCTGTAGGTTTGCTGGGAGTCAGCATCGACGTAAAGGCAGTGCGCTTGGTCTTCAATTTTATCGTGCTGTGAATGTAGAAAAGGGCTGCATAGAATCCTGGATTCAGAAAAAAAAAAAAAATCCTGGGTTAGGTACAGGTTCCAAACAAATGCTTTGTGAGTAAGACACCTTCCATTCCTTTTTTTTTTGGGGGGGGGGCAGGGGGAGGGGTTCTTCAAAGCACCAAGTCCCCCAGCTAGGTCTGGAGCCAGAACAGAAGCAACACCTTGTGCCAGCGCAGTGCTGCGGTCCTTTAGTATTGTTCCTCATGTGGTGGTGACCCCCCCCCCCCCCGCAACCATCACACTCTTTTCATTGCTGCTTCGTAACTAATTTTGCTAGTGTTATGACTCGGGAGACCCCTGTGAAAAGGTCATTCAACCTCCAAAGGGCCTGAGACCCACAGGTTGAGAACCGCTGTGCTAGAGGGGCTCAAAGGACCAAAGCTTTGACCTCTACAGATATTACTACCCACTCCCAGCCCCACCATCTTACTAGGCACCACAGACCATTTTTCATTCAGCCGGCATCGCCTTCTGTAGCCCACCGGGGCCAGGATGAGAGGTGTGGTGACAGTGGCAGTCAAAGATATTCACGCGACACCTAAAAGAACATTTGACCATTCTCTGGAGCGGGTCTGCTCAGAAATCTCTTCCTAGTGTTTCTGTAGGACAGGTTCTTGGCCATCTCCGCCTCAAGAGCGTGGGGGGATGGGGGTGGGGGCCGCAGCAGAGGGCCTGCCTATCAGGCCATGACTTCATAGCGTGTCTGCTGCCTTCTCTTAATGTGGGGTGTAACGCGAACATTCTTACTGTGACCCACAAACAAAACACATGCCATCAAGTCAATCCAACGCGTGCCGGCCCTCTAGGACAGGGAAGACTTGCCCCTGTGGGTTTCCCAGGCTAACTTGTTACAGGAATACCCAGCCTCATCCTTCTGTACTGAATCACTAACCTGAAAAGCACCCTCTGAAATCCTAACAAGAACAACAAACAACGCCCCCCAAAACAACAACAACAACAACAACAACAAAACCAGCCCAAACTAGCCAGTACCAAGACAACTCTGACTCAGGATGGCCTCAGATGCATCTGAGTAGAGTGGGGTGTTCCAGGAGGGTGACCTTGCGCAGCTGATCCCAGGCCTTCCTTCTGAGCTCTTCCTGACGTAGACAGAACTCTGCTGTGCTGTCATGCTGACTTGGCAAAACGTAAGGATTGTGCTGAGTTTTCCTCAGATACATTTATAAGTCTATTTGGGTCACTTTTATTTAAGAATCTGTTATTCACAGACTCTCACGCCTCCCTACGCTAATGAGCAATCCAATAAAATCGAGTAGTAACCATTACACAGTATTTTGGAAAAATCCATCATTATTAACCTGACCTCTAGAGGAAAGAGTGCTGGGAACACCTTCGGCGCCTGGTTAGAATTTCTTTGGGCTTATAACGTGAGCGAGTCTATTTGGGGCCAAAGGGCGTCCACGGCCCAAATTCAGCATAATGGGATTTTAAGTGGCCGTATCATTAACCTTTGAAAAATGGAGAAAGTCATGGAAAAATTAACTAAGGAAAACTGGGCCATCGCGACTGCTATTAACAAAAACTGGGGGGTCGGCGCAGGTGGGAAGTTTGGGGGTCTTAGTTGTAGAATGCAAAAAGTGCATTTGGGACGGCTCTTCTGTTTCTTCAGGAATGCTGTACCAGGGGCTCTCCCCAAAGGGCTAAAGGGTATAACGCTTGCCTCTGTGCCCTCTGCAGGGGGCGCCTATGAAGTAAAGCAGCATCGCTTCTTCCGATCCTTGGACTGGAACAGTTTGCTGAGGCAGAAGGCGGAATTCATCCCTCAACTGGAATCCGAGGATGACACCAGTTATTTTGATAGTACGTGTGTAATCTCACATCCGCCTCCTCAGGGGTTCCTTGGTAGAAGGCACCCTTCCCAGTGAGGGCCCCTGCACCCTCTGCCTCATACCCACCACCCCGCATGCTTCTAAGCAGCTTTGGGACCGCACCCTGTGGAGCCAACCTACTGACCTTTCCCCTTGCCCCGCAGCTCGCTCAGAGAAATATCACCACATGGAGACCGAGGAGGAAGACGATACAAACGATGAAGACTTCACCGTGGAAATAAGGCAGTTTTCCTCATGCTCACATCGGTTTTCAAAGGTAAGTGGGAATTTGGCATCAATCCGTGGAGTCTCCCACTGGCCAGTCGATTGGGTCTCCCACTGACCTCAAGGCACCTGGATAGAATCGTGCAAACCACCTCCCCTTTTTGGGTGTTGGGTCCTCCTGTGCTGAAAATTCTTCTCCGTTGTAGGAAAGAGAACCCTCCCCACCCCCAGCTTCCCTGGTAGCCTTGACATTGCAACCCACATCCTCGCACGTGCATTTGCCAGTCTCACTTGCTATAAAGGGGACTCTTTTTTTCCTGGCGCAGCAGGGTTATGCATTAAGTTACTAACCTCCAGGTCAGCAGTTTGAAACCACCTGGCATTCCCTGGATGAAAGACGGGGCTTTCAGATTCTGTAAAGCGTTACACTCCCTGAAACTCACAAGGACAGTTCTCCCCTATCCTACAGGCTCGCTTTGAGTCAGCTCGGACTTGATGGCAGTGAGTTTGGTTTGATTACCTTTTTTCTTGAAGGCGTAGACCTGCCCCCATGCCACATCTTTGGACTATGCGACAGGAGTCCGGGATGTGAGCAGAGTTCCCACCAGGTACTACCCCACCGAGAAGGCTTCCCCCTGGACATAGCGAGATGCTTAGGGACAATTGACCCTGGAATGGGAACGTTATATAACCAGTACTAGAAAGTGTTATTTGAAGGATTGAATAGGCGATAAGAAACCCAGGTAGAGGGTTGCAAACAGTAAAGGAAAATGAAATTGTTGCTTGAGATAGAGGTCCCCATCCCTGCCCCTCCTCCACAGAGCGTGGTAAGATTAAAACTAACCAACGGCAACAACATGGTAAAGCCCCGAGAGGGCAGTGCCCGAGAAAACTGGGCATAAGCCCAGAGAGTCCCTCTACCTCTCTTGGCTATTTCCAGTGACTGCATGTATTCTGTTGCCATGGCATTTTGCATGATGATTGTCTAGCTTTTCTCTCACGCTTAGGGAATCCAAAGTCTGTTCTATAGCTTTTCCAAAGTGGCTGCCTGGAGTGTATCTACAGAATTGATGGGCACTTGCATTCCTGCTGGCAGGAAAGACTCGTAGAGGTGGGCATTGCCCTGAAGGGGAGGTAGCCAGTCTCTCCTGGAGCCAGACACAAGACACTCACTGTGGGGCTTAGCCCAGCACAAAGCCAACCTCCACAGAACTGCTCCTGCTTTGTCTCTGAGTGGTTTGAATAACTTCTTATTTTGGCTCACTATTCTGTAGCCACCTTGATCAGAAGCCAGGTCCTAGCTCCAGGGCAATTGCTTTATTACTGGATGCCATCAAATAGAGTACAACTCATGGTGATCCCAGGTACATCAAGGACAACTACTTCCTTCCTCCTTTCCTCCCTCCCTTCCTCCTTCCCTCCCTCCCCCCCTAACTGTTCTCTTGGCACACAGTTCAATAGTGCAGCCATACCAGTTTTAGAACATTTTCTTCATTCTTCTTTTCTGCTCCCCTTTTCCTCTCAGCCTTCCCTGCACTACCCCCAAGGAAACTGTTCATCCAGGTACTATCTCTCTAATCCATCCTGGATTCCATATACAGAAAAGTACCTCCCCCAAAAGCGCCAAACAAACCAAGAATAAAAAATCAAACAGATTAAAAACCCCTATCAAAAAGGAAGCATAAAATAGTAAAATCTAGAACACATTTAAAGGGATCATAAGCAAGAGCAAGTGACACAGCGATGGATTTTAACCTAACTCCCTGTGCAACCATCCTCTCTCCCCATGCATTCCTCATGTTCGCAAGCCTTTTCCCTCCCCCCCACGGAGTTTTCCAGAAGTAGATGACCCAGCCTCCTGGTACCTCTCTGTGGCTTCAGATCTCCCAGCTGCTTGTGAAAGATCTGAAGAGTCTTCCTAAGGGCCAGTGCCCAGGACCCCTGGTGGCCCAGAGGTTAGGTAGAGTCTGCGCTCCAACCTCTCTACTGTGCTGGTGCTTCTCCAGGGGAAGGACTCCACTGACAGCAGTGGGTCTTGGGGGTTAAAGTGAGTCCCTGGAGATCAGCAAATGGGTGAGGAGGACTGTCGGGAGTGCTTCCTGCAGGTTTCAACCCTGGCTCACAGTTTCCAGTCTGGCTTTCCTGTGGAATGACAGGAACCCAGCGGTTGCCTGAGCACCCTGGTTTACCTGAGCACTGATCCCCTTCAGGATGCCCAGTGCCCTGCCGAGCACACAGCCTTCTGGTTGAGTATGTGGTTTGCAAGCCAAGCAACTGCAGTGTCTGGTTTGTAAGGCCATATGTATATTACAGTTTCTCTCTTCAGTCTCCAAACAGGTAATTTATTCTCCTCTTCACAGTCAATTCCACTTCATTTTTTTTTTCTTCTCCCCACCCCTGACTGGCCATTAAATCTTTTTCTCTGTGATTTTCTTTTTCTGATTGACTTTATGGTTAAAAAGTAATCTAAAACCTACATTGATCCCTAGGCCTAAAAACCCCAGTGCATCTATAGATTTTGTTTGCAGGTACAAAGTCCGTGCTGTGATGTGGTGAGAGAAGGTGATGAATTCATCACTCGCACTCAGAAAAAAGAAAGAAAGAATTATCCACTGACTCTTCATCTCCAGCCTTGAGCCACCAGCCAGGAATGCTCCCTCTATGTCCATGCTCCCAATTCAAGCTTGAGTTACCTTTCCAGATTTTCCTTCAGAGATTTTTTTTCTTTCTCTCTGTCAATCTTTCTCTCTGTTGAGCTGTTTCAAGAATTTATTAGCACACATCGATTCTTTGCCTTCTAGGTCTTCAGCAGTATAGATCGGATAACTCAGAATTCAGGAGAAGAGAAGGAAGACTCTGGAGACAAAGCCAAGGGCACAGCGTTGCCGTCCACGGAAACACTCAGCTGGAGCTCAGAATATTCTGAAATGTATGTGGAAGGCCTCTTGGGGCAGGGCTGGGAGAGCAGTGGTTCCCAGACCCGGGTGCTGTCAGATCCCCTGCTGGCAGGCTGCTGGAAGCATCGATCGCTGCTCCAGGCCCAGCTTAGAATACCCGACCCTGGTGGTAGATCAGAGGTGGGACCAGGGAATCCATATGTCTCTCAGGTTCTGAATGATGCTCGTACCACTGGCTCAGGGCTCACGCTTTGAGTACCTCGGCTTTCAACCCCTCTTGCTGAGGCTTAGCCAAGTCACCTGGCTTCCTCATTTCTCCCCCTACCCCCTTCTGTAACCCATACATATGACTTTGTTTTTCTTTTTATTGAAGGCAACAGTTATCCACTTCCAACTCTTCGGATACTGAAAGCAACAGGCATAAGCTCGGCTCTGGTCTGCTCCCCAAACTGGCTATTTCAGCAGAGGGAGAACAAGAGGAAGCCGCCCCCTGCTCCAGAAACCCCCATGAAGAGCCGGAAAAGCCAGTCCTACCTGCAGAAGAGTGCACGCAGGAGGAGGCCGAGGTGACCACCCCGGCCAGCACCATCAGCAGCTCCACCCTGTCAGGTAAGCGGCTGGCTGGGGAGGGCGGCCATCTCCGTCATCTGCCGTGCCGAGAAGTGGCCCCTCGTGATCTAAGTAATGCAGAGCCAATCTCCAAGGTGCCTCTTCAGCACTTAGGCATCTGACTGAGAGTCAGCATCTGCTTTCACAGTTGGATCTCCGTGGGCTCTCTTGGGGGACCATCAGAGTAAGCTAAGAGTGCGTTTTTCTGATGTTGATACAAGAACAAGGTGTTGTGTCTGACTCTTAAGTTTTGGGAGTCAGAGTGCAATACCACATAGTAAAATAACCAGATGGTCAGAACCATCTCTGGAAGTCTCTTGAGTCACCCTTCTATGGAGTAGGATAAAGCCAATTACTGAAATGGATGATTGCCTCTTTGAAGGACTTGTCTTCCATTGAGGGGCCAAGTTGTGTCAAATAACTTATCTTCCCACACTAGACTCACACTAAATCCAACAAGAAGGTTTTGCTGTGAGATCCAGGGCGGGAGCTGCTGTGAATCTAGGGAATGGATTTTCTGAACAGACCTGGTAGGAAGGGTTTCACAGGGGCTAACCTGATATCAACTGGGGTTTTGCCTACACATGAAATACCTCCACTCCAAACTGGAGTGACTCTTCCAGTCTGTGGGCAAGTGGAGGGAGAGACTCCTGAGGACATCTTTGCCCCTTGATAGGTAGTCTTGGCAAGGATCTTGAGCCTTTTCCTTGAAAGAAGTGTATTTTTAAATAACACCCCAAGAGTAGGACCAGCATCCTCACTTTTTACCACCTGCTTGGGTCAGGGCTAGTTGGTGTCTGCCCCTAGGAAGTCAGAGGACCACTTGCTTCAGAGCAAGTCTTTTCAGTGCATTTAAAATCCTATGTGGGGTATAAAAATGTTCTGCACAGCATATCCTCTTCTGGAACAAGACACAAGCACTGCCATTTTCTAAAATTAAATCATAGATGTAGCTTAAGGTTGTGATAACAAATGTTTTCACTAAACTATATTCATTTTGCTCTATTTATAACAGTGAATGATTCCAAGATTTTCATAAGCAGTTTTTTTAACTGATTGAATAATCCTAATGTAAAGTTTTTTCTTTTCCATGACAATTTCAAGAAAACAAAAATTCCAAGTGGGATGTACTTCGGGCCCACTGAATTGTTTCATTCTATGTAATTTTGCTTGTGCTTATAAGTCTCACCGGAGGGAAAGCCATTGTTGGATTTTCAAGTCTTTCTTCACCAGTCTTTCTACCTCCAGATTGAATGCCTTGATTCCTCGGGGCCCCATCTCACCAGAGAATGCAATGCTTTTGTCTAAGATTCACTTAAGTTATCTTGGTCCTCAAATCAAATTCATGATGTCCCTGACTATGCTGGTCTTTCCCTGTCTCTTAATTATTACTTTACTCTGAATGGAGTGTATTTCCCTCCTTCCCCTTGTGTACTTCATAAGGGAAATTGCTATCGTTTCGTCCCCTAAGCCTACTCGCCTTCAGAAAGATAGGAGTTAAAGAGAAAGGGGACAACGTCAAACTATCTTATGGATTTTTTTTGTAATTTAAAAACAAGTCTGCTTCGGCCCTGCCATGCATTTTGATTAATGGAGTCAAACCACCATTCCCCACCCCCTGCCCTGATACATACCCTTCCTGCATAACCTCGCCAGATGAGCCCATTCCCTCCTAGCAGCCCAGGGTAAGTTTGGGGTTCTTAAAACCATGACCTGACCGTAGTCAAATGAAGTTTGTTGATTTTTGTGTGG